>CM069860.1:221985080-222007580 GCA_036172795.1 Pelodytes ibericus
CAGGGACTAATGAAAGTATTACATTACTGAGAGGGTAGTGGATGTATGGAATAGTCTTCCAGTAGAAGTGGTAGAGGTTAATACAGTGAAGGAGTTTAAGCATGCATGGGATAGGTATAAGGCTATCCTAGATATAAGATAAGGTCAGGGACTAATGATAGTATTACTTTACTGAGAGGGTAGTGGATGCATGAATAGTCTTCCAGTAGAAGTGGTAGAGGTTAATACAGTGAAGGAGTTTAAGCATGCATGGGATAGGTATAAGGCTATCCTAGATATAAGATAAGGTCAGGGACTAATGAAAGTATTACTTTACTGAGAGGGTAGTGGATGCATGGAATAGTCTTCCAGTAGAAGTGGTAGAGGTTAATACAGTGAAGGAGTTTAAGCATGCATGGGATAGGTATAAGGCTATCCTAGATATAAGATAAGGCCAGGGACTAATGAAAGTATTACATTACTGAGAGGGTAGTGGATGCATGGAATAGTCTTCCAGTAGAAGTGGTAGAGGTTAATACAGTGAAGGAGTTTAAGCATGCATGGGATAGGTATAAGGCTATCCTAGATATAAGATAAGGTCAGGGACTAATGAAAGTATTACTTTACTGAGAGGGTAGTGGATGCATGGAATAGTCTTCCAGTAGAAGTGGTAGAGGTTAATACAGTGAAGGAGTTTAAGCATGCATGGGATAGGTATAAGGCTATCCTAGATATAAGATAAGGCCAGGGACTAATGAAAGTATTACATTACTGAGAGGGTAGTGGATGCATGGAATAGTCTTCCAGTAGAAGTGGTAGAGGTTAATACAGTGAAGGAGTTTAAGCATGCATGGGATAGGTATAAGGCTATCCTAGATATAAGATAAGGCCAGGGACTAATGAAAGTATTACATTACTGAGAGGGTAGTGGATGTATGGAATAGTCTTCCAGTAGAAGTGGTAGAGGTTAATACAGTGAAGGAGTTTAAGCATGCATGGGATAGGTATAAGGCTATCCTAGATATAAGATAAGGCCAGGGACTAATGAAAGCATTACATTACTGAGAGGGTAGTGGATGCATGGAATAGTCTTCCAGTAGAAGTGGTAGAGGTTAATACAGTGAAGGAGTTTAAGCATGCATGGGATAGGTATAAGGCTATCCTAGATATAAGATAAGGACAGGGACTAATGAAAGTATTACATTACTGAGAGGGTAGTGGGTGTATGGAATAGACTTCCAGTAGAAGTGGTAGAGGTTAATACAGTGAAGAAGTTTAAGCATGCGTGGGATAGGTATAAGGCTATCCTAGATATAAGATAAGGCCAGGGACTAATACAAGTATTACATTACTGAGAGGTTAGTGGATGCATGGAATAGTCTTCCAGTAGAAGTGGTAGAGGTTAATACAGTGAAGGAGTTTAAGCATGCATGGGATAGGTATAAGGCTATCCTAGATATAAGATAAGGCCAGGGACTGATGAAAGTATTACATTACTGAGAGGGTAGTGGATGCATGGAATAGTCTTCCAGTGGAAGTGGTAGAGGTTAATACAGTGAAGGAGTTTAAGCATGCATGGGATAGGTATAAGGCTATCCTAGATATAAGATAAGGTCAGGGACTAATGAAAGTATTACATTACTGAGAGGGTAGTCGATGTATGGAATAGTCTTCCAGTAGAAGTGGTAGAGGTTAATACAGTGAAGGAGTTTAAGCATGCATGGGATAGGTATAAGGCTATCCTAGATATAAGATAAGGCCAGGGACTAATGAAAGTATTACATTACTGAGAGGGTAGTGGATGTATGGAATAGTCTTCCAGTAGAAGTGGTAGAGGTTAATACAGTGAAGGAGTTTAAGCATGCGTGGGATAGGTATAAGGCTATCCTAGATATAAGATAAGGCCAGGGACTAATACAAGTATTACATTACTGAGAGGGTAGTGGATGCATGGAATAGTCTTCCAGTAGAAGTGGTAGAGGTTAATACAGTGAAGGAGTTTAAGCATGCATGGGATAGGTATATAGCTATCCTAGATATAAGAAAGGCCAGGGACTGATGAAAGTATTACATTACTGAGAGGGTAGTGGATGCATGGAATAGTCTTCCAGTAGAAGTGGTAGAGGTTAATACAGTAAAGGAGTTTAAGCATGCGTGGGGCAGGTATAAGGCGATCCTAGATATAAGATAAGGCCAGGGACTAATGAAAGTATTACATTACTGAGAGGGTAGTGGATGCATGGAATAGTCTTCCAGTAGAAGTGGTAGAGGTTAATACAGTGAAGGAGTTTAAGCATGCATGGGATAGACATAAAGCTACCTTAGATATAAGAAAAGGCCAGGGACTAATGAAAGTATTACATTACTGAGAGGGTAGTGGATGCATGGAATAGTCTTCCAGCAGAAGTGTTAGAGGTTAATACAATGAAGGAGTTTAAGCATGCGTGGGATAGGTATAAGGCTATCCTAGATATAAGATAAGTCCAGGGACTAATGAAAGTATTACATTACTGAGAGGGTAGTGGATGCATGGAATAGTCTTCCAGTAGAAGTGGTAGAGGTTAATACAATGAAGGAGTTTAAGCATGCGTGGGATAGGTTTAAGGCTATCCTAGATATAAGATAAGGCCAGGGACTAATGAAAGTATTACATTACTGAGAGGGCAGTGGATGTATGGAATAGTCTTCCAGTAGAAGTGGTAGAGGTTAATACAGTGAAGGAGTTTAAGCATGCGTGGGATAGGTATAATGCTATCCTAGATATAAGATAAGGTCAGGGAGTAATGAAAGTATTACTATACTGAGAGGGTAGTGGATGCATGGAATAGTCTTCCAGTAGAAGTGGTAGAGGTTAATACAATGAAGGAGTTTAAGCATGCATGGGATAGACATAAAGCTACCTTAGATATAAGACAAGGCCAGGCACAGAGCGGAACAGTTGGGAGGCATGCAAGTGGCATTTCTGGGGTGGAGTTGCATGGTGGCGTCGGGGGGGCCTAGGATAGCCACCTGGCCGGTATTTTACCGGCAGGCCCGTAAATAATTGGCATCAGGCCAATGTTAAGTCTATGGAGACAGTACCAAGTCAGGTATTTTTTGGAGGAAAAGGTGGCAACCCTAGTGGGGCCCCAGAGCAATTTTTGCACTGTGGCCCGGTGGTTTGTAGTTACACATCTGGGTGGGGGAGATATATAAGGACAGCTCTCTGTATTGGAGGGGGGGGGGTAGGGAATTCAGAGGTTTCTGGGAGGTTTAGTCCTCAGCAGTTAATGTACTGTGAGTGTAAAGCTCTCTCAGTAAGCATTGCCTGCTCTGGTGCTGTGTAACAATGTTACAATATGCACAGATCAGTGAGTGTAAAGCTCTCTCAGTAGTAAGCATTGCCTGCTCTGGTGCTGTGTAACAATGTTACAATATGCACAGATCAGTGAGTGTAAAGCTCTCTCAGTAGTAAGCATTGCCTGCTCTGGTGCTGTGTAACAATGTTACAATATGCACAGATCAGTGAGTGTAAAGCTCTCTCAGTAATAAGCATTGCATGCTCTGGTGCTGTGTAACAATGTTACAATATGCACAGATCAGTGAGTATGAAGCTCTCTCAGTAATAAGCATTGCCTGCTCTGGTGCTGTGTAACAATGTTACAATATGCACAGATCAGTGAGTGTAAAGCTCTCTTAGTAGTAAGCACTGCCTGCTCTGGTGCTGTGTAACAATGTTACAATATGCACAGATCAGTGAGTGTAAAGCTCTCTCAGTAATAAGCATTGCCTGCTCTGGTGCTGTGTAACAATGTTACAATATGCACAGATCAGTGAGTGTAAAGCTCTCTCAGTAATAAGCATTGCCTGCTCTGGTGCTGTGTAACAATGTTACAATATGCACAGATCAGTGAGTGTAAAGCTCTCTCAGTAATAAGCATTGCCTGCTCTGGTGCTGTGTAACAATGTTACAATATGCACAGATCAGTGAGTATGAAGCTCTCTCAGTAATAAGCATTGCCTGCTCTGGTGCTGTGTAACAATGTTACAATATGCACAGATCAGTGAGTGTAAAGCTCTCTCAGTAATAAGCATTGCATGCTCTGGTGCTGTGTAACAATGTTACAATATGCACAGATCAGTGAGTGTAAAGCTCTCTCAGTAGTAAGCATTGCATGCTCTGGTGCTGTGTAACAATGTTACAATATGCACAGATCAGTGAGTGTAAAGCTCTCTCAGTAATAAGCATTGCCTGCTCTGGTGCTGTGTAACAATGTTACAATATGCACAGATCAGTGAGTATAAAGCTCTCTCAGTAGTAAGCATTGCCTGCTCTGGTGCTGTGTAACAATGTTACAATATGCACAGATCAGTGAGTGTAAAGCTCTCTCAGTAATAAGCATTGCCTGCTCTGGTGCTGTGTAACAATGTTACAATATGCACTGATCAGTGAGTGTAAAGCTCTCTCAGTAGTAAGCATTGCATGCTCTGGTGCTGTGTAACAATGTTACAATATGCACTGATCAGTGAGTGTAAAGCTCTCTCAGTAGTAAGCATTGCATGCTCTGGTGCTGGGTAACAATGTTACAATATGCACAGATCAGTGAGTGTAAAGCTCTCTCAGTAGTAAGCATTGCCTGCTCTGGTGCTGTGTAACAATGTTACAATATGCACAGATCAGTGAGTGTAAAGCTCTCTCAGTAGTAAGCATTGCCTGCTCTGGTGCTGTGTAACAATGTTACAATATGCACAGATCAGTGAGTGTAAAGCTCTCTCAGTAATAAGCATTGCCTGCTCTGGTGCTGTGTAACAATGTTACAATATGCACAGATCAGTGAGTGTAAAGCTCTCTCAGTAATAAGCATTGCCTGCTCTGGTGCTGTGTAACAATGTTACAATATGCACAGATCAGTGAGTATGAAGCTCTCTCAGTAATAAGCATTGCCTGCTCTGGTGCTGTGTAACAATGTTACAATATGCACAGATCAGTGAGTGTAAAGCTCTCTCAGTAATAAGCATTGCATGCTCTGGTGCTGTGTAACAATGTTACAATATGCACAGATCAGTGAGTGTAAAGCTCTCTCAGTAGTAAGCATTGCATGCTCTGGTGCTGTGTAACAATGTTACAATATGCACAGATCAGTGAGTGTAAAGCTCTCTCAGTAATAAGCATTGCCTGCTCTGGTGCTGTGTAACAATGTTACAATATGCACAGATCAGTGAGTATAAAGCTCTCTCAGTAGTAAGCATTGCCTGCTCTGGTGCTGTGTAACAATGTTACAATATGCACAGATCAGTGAGTGTAAAGCTCTCTCAGTAATAAGCATTGCCTGCTCTGGTGCTGTGTAACAATGTTACAATATGCACTGATCAGTGAGTGTAAAGCTCTCTCAGTAGTAAGCATTGCATGCTCTGGTGCTGTGTAACAATGTTACAATATGCACTGATCAGTGAGTGTAAAGCTCTCTCAGTAGTAAGCATTGCATGCTCTGGTGCTGTGTAACAATGATACAATATGCACAGATCAGTGAGTGTAAAGCTCTCTCAGTAGTAAGCATTGCCTGCTCTGGTGCTGTGTAACAATGTTACAATATGCACAGATCAGTGAGTGTAAAGCTCTCTCAGTAATAAGCATTGCATGCTCTGGTGCTGTGTAACAATGTTACAATATGCACAGATCAGTGAGTGTAAAGCTCTCTCAGTAATAAGCATTGCATGCTCTGGTGCTGTGTAACAATGTTACAATATGCACAGATCAGTGAGTGTAAAGCTCTCTCAGTAGTAAGCATTGCCTGCTCTGGTGCTGTGTAACAATGTTACAATATGCACAGATCAGTGAGTGTAAAGCTCTCTCAGTAATAAGCATTGCCTGCTCTGGTGCTGTGTAACAATGTTACAATATGCACAGATCAGTGAGTGTAAAGCTCTCTCAGTAGTAAGCACTGCCTGCTCTGGTGCTGTGTAACAATGTTACAATATGCACAGATCAGTGAGTGTAAAGCTCTCTCAGTAATAAGCATTGCATGCTCTGGTGCTGTGTAACAATGTTACAATATGCACAGATCAGTGAGTGTAAAGCTCTCTCAGTAATAAGCATTGCCTGCTCTGGTGCTGTGTAACAATGTTACAATATGCACAGATCAGTGAGTGTAAAGCTCTCTCAGTAGTAAGCATTGCCTGCTCTGGTGCTGTGTAACAATGTTACAATATGCACAGATCAGTGAGTGTAAAGCTCTCTCAGTAGTAAGCATTGCCTGCTCTGGTGCTGTGTAACAATGTTACAATATGCACAGATCAGTGAGTGTAAAGCTCTCTCAGTAATAAGCATTGCCTGCTCTGGTGCTGTGTAACAATGTTACAATATGCACAGATCAGTGAGTGTAAAGCTCTCTCAGTAATAAGCACTGCCTGCTCTGGTGCTGTGTAACAATGTTACAATATGCACAGATCAGTGAGTGTAAAGCTCTCTCAGTAATAAGCATTGCCTGCTCTGGTGCTGTGTAACAATGTTACAATATGCACAGATCAGTGAGTGTAAAGCTCTCTCAGTAATAAGCATTGCCTGCTCTGGTGCTGTGTAACAATGTTACAATATGCACAGATCAGTGAGTGTAAAGCTCTCTCAGTAATAAGCATTGCCTGCTCTGGTGCTGTGTAACAATGTTACAATATGCACAATCAGTGAGTGTAAAGCTCTCTCAGTAATAAGCATTGCCTGCTCTGGTGCTGTGTAACAATGTTACAATATGCACAGATCAGTGAGTGTAAAGCTCTCTCAGTAGTACGCATTGCCTGCTCTGGTGCTGTGTAACAATGTTACAATATGCACAGATCAGGGAGTGTAAAGCTCTCTCAGTAATAAGCATTGCCTGCTCTGGTGCTGTGTAACAATGTTACAATATGCACAGATCAGTGAGTGTAAAGCTCTCTCAGTAATGAGCATTGCCTGCTCTGGTGCTGTGTAACAATGTTACAATATGCACAGATCAGTGAGTGTAAAGCTCTCTCAGTAGTAAGCATTGCATGCTCTGGTGCTGTGTAACAATGTTACAATATGCACAGATCAGTGAGTGTAAAGCTCTCTCAGTAATAAGCATTGCCTGCTCTGGTGCTGTGTAACAATGTTACAATATGCACAGATCAGTGAGTGTAAAGCTCTCTCAGTAATGAGCATTGCCTGCTCTGGTGCTGTGTAACAATGTTACAATATGCACAGATCAGTGAGTGTAAAGCTCTCTCAGTAGTAAGCATTGCATGCTCTGGTGCTGTGTAACAATGTTACAATATGCACAGATCAGTGAGTGTAAAGCTCTCTCAGTAATAAGCATTGCCTGCTCTGGTGCTGTGTAACAATGTTACAATATGCACAGATCAGTGAGTATGAAGCTCTCTCAGTAGTAAGCATTGCCTGCTCTGGTGCTGTGTAACAATGTTACAATATGCACAGATCAGTGAGTGTAAAGCTCTCTCAGTAATGAGCATTGTCTGCTCTGGTGCTGTGTAACAATGTTACAATATGCACAGATCAGTGAGTGTAAAGCTCTCTCAGTAATGAGCATTGCCTGCTCTGGTGCTGTGTAACAATGTTACAATATGCACAGATCAGTGAGTGTAAAGCTCTCTCAGTAATAAGCATTGCCTGCTCTGGTGCTGTGTAACAATGTTACAATATGCACAGATCAGTGAGTGTAAAGCTCTCTCAGTAATAAGCATTGCATGCTCTGGTGCTGTGTAACAATGTTACAATATGCACAGATCAGTGAGTGTAAAGCTCTCTCAGTAATAAGCATTGCCTGCTCTGGTGCTGTGTAACAATGTTACAATATATACAGATCAGTGAGTGTAAAGCTCTCTCAGTAGTAAGCATTGCCTGCTCTGGTGCTGTGTAACAATGTTACAATATGCACAGATCAGTGAGTGTAAAACTCTCTCAGTAGTAAGCACTGCCTGCTCTGGTGCTGTGTAACAATGTTACAATATGCACAGATCAGTGAGTGTAAAGCTCTCTCAGTAGTAAGCATTGCCTGCTCTGGTGCTGTGTAACAATGTTACAATATGCACAGATCAGTGAGTGTAAAGCTCTCTCAGTAATAAGCATTGCCTGCTCTGGTGCTGTGTAACAATGTTACAATATGCACAGATCAGTGAGTGTAAAGCTCTCTCAGTAGTAAGCATTGCCTGCTCTGGTGCTGTGTAACAATGTTACAATATGCACAGATCAGTGAGTATAAAGCTCTCTCAGTAATAAGCATTGCCTACTCTGGTGCTGTGTAACAATGTTACAATATGCACAGATCAGTGAGTGTAAAGCTCTCTCAGTAATAAGCATTGCCTGCTCTGGTGCTGTGTAACAATGTTACAATATGCACAGATCATGTCATACACACATCTTCTTTACTCAAACCATTTGTTCTTTTTTACTTTATTTCTTAAGTGGTTTAAAGTTGACTTTTGCACCAAACCCTGTCTGGCCTTAACACACTCAAATAACGCCATCTATTGGTGAGAGAAATCCCTGCACCGTGTGTATCTGTGCAAGGCTGAAACTCCCACTCATTATATGAAGTCTCTGTATATGTGTGTATTGCAGCTGAGGGAGATCACTGTGATGTAATGAGCTCCGGGATCATTTGGAAACACGTCATTTATTCTCCATCTTCTGTGTGTTATGGGTAGTGGGGATGGGGGGGGTTAGGGGGGGGGGGCTAGGGGGTCTTTGTAAATTAGATTGGAAAATGATCCCTGGTCTATTAAATCAGAAAGATGAGGATTATGGTCCCAAAACCATTACCCCCACATGCTGCTCAGCTGACAGCAATAAACAACGACAATAACACTTCTGCAATGGATCATTACATACTTGCCAACAGCCCCGAGTTTGGCTAGGCAGTCCTGTTTTATTGAGTCCTGTCCCATCATACTAGCAGTGTGCACAGGCAGCTTAAGAGACATACACAGTGTACAAGATGAGAACTGAGTTCCAGACACCGGTATCTACACCGGGGAGGCTGTAGCTCAATCTCCCGAGGTCATGGGATGCCACGTGATGTCATGCGGTCACATGACCCTGCCCCTTTTAATCCTCGGTACCTCATCCAGCCTTGACCTGCACATCCCGTCTCATTTCCCTGCTATTCTCTTTTTATTTAGTAGACCCTTTTGTGTTATCTATTGGAGTCCAGAGAGGCCGTGTATTATTATGTTTTCTGACTTGTTTTCTCACTATAACAAGTTATAGTGAGAAAACACAGATCTGCTCATTTAATTTACATGATGCTGCACTTATATGTATTTATTTATGTAACTATATATATATATATAAATGCGTATAATTATATTGCATACTCTAGGTGGGACATAGGTGGGTGGGACATAGGTGGGTGGGACATACCCACACTATGGGAAATGAGGTGGTACGGAGTTATAACGACAGACATATAAATAGTGTAGTATTCTTGTGGTCGCTGTCAGTGATTGTTCTGTCAGCCGTAGGTTTTCCCGCAGAGCTATTTATCACTATAATATGTTTTTCTTCTCTTCTTGGACAAATAGCAATGTAATTACTGGTCTGTAAGTGTCTGTAGCGGGCCTGGGGCTATTGTTGTACATGTTAAAGCTCAGAGCTGTTGATATATAGAGCTCAGGTTGCAGAATGTTAGCCTTGCAGGTCGGAGGGGGGTGGGCTTCCCATTAAATAGACTATGGGAAATCTAACATCTCTTTGAGTACCAGGGGATTGTAAAATGTGTCTCTGATTTGTCCCAAATCCTTAGGGTATAAAGGGAACGTGTAATCTCATCCATCAGGTTCAAATACAGGAATGCAGATATATCCTGCTACTGGAGAGTAGTCAGTCCAGAGTGGCCAGCAGGAGGGCCGAGGATGCATAAATAATTATAATTTACATTAATATTTAACTTGGAAACTTTGATATCGTCAGAGACAAAGCATTTCTTCATGTCAGCCCAGGTTATCTGTATATTTGTTGGTAAAACGTTGGCAGACTCTGGTATGGTTGGCTTGCTCGGCTAAGTAGTAAGTTAGATCAGTTACTGACATGACTAGATAGTTGCCTAGCTAATCAACATCTTTCTCATCAGATAATGATGAGTAAATGACACTTTTTCTTCTTGGTAGTTACCTGCCACCCCTACCCCCAGATGTACTTCTCTGCCAACCCCCCCCCCCCCCCCCACCACCCCCTCACTGCCCATCACTGCTCCTCACTGCCCATCACTGCTCCTCACTGCCCATCACTGCTCCTCACTGCCCATCACTGCTCCTCACTGCTCCTCACTGCCCATCACTGCTCCTCACTGCCCTGGACTGGTCCTCACTGCCCATCACTGCTCCTCACTGCCCATCACTGCTCCTCACTGCCCATCACTGCTCCTCACTGCCCATCACTGCTCCTCACTGCTCCTCACTGCCCATCACTGCTCCTCACTGCCCATCACTGCTCCTCACTGCCCATCACTGCTCCTCACTGCCCATCACTGCTCCTCACTGCTCCTCACTGCCCATCACTGCTCCTCACTGCCCATCACTGCTCCTCACTGCCCATCACTGCTCCTCACTGCCCATCACTGCTCCTCACTGCCCATCACTGGTCCTCACTGCCCTGGACTTGTCCAAATGTAAAAAAAAATATACGAAATGAAAAAATTCAAATAAACAAAAAAGGTATTAATTTTAACTTGCTTATTTGAGTCCTTCTTGTTTTTCCGGTACATCCAGAACTCGCAGTTAATGGCTCCTGGCTGCGGTTACATTGATATATAGAGCCCAGGTTAGAAGACACGATGGAAGGTAATGTAACATATTAGCTTTGGGTAACATGCAGAACTTCTCAGTACCTCTCCCAATGATTGGTTCTGTGCAGGAAAGAGAGACGCCCCTATTAGCAGAAAAGCAGGAGAATATCCAAACCTGGGCAAGCAGGGCCGCCATCAAGTGATACACCATACCACACTGACGAGGCCATGTAGGCCGAAACGTACGTCTGTGGTTTGCTGTGTTCCTCGTGTAGAGGGTACTAGCCATGCATTTCGGATCTGCACTGCCCTTATGGGTGGGATCAGTCTGATATGCTAATGGAGTGGTTTCCTCTGCAATAGTGTAAGCAGGAAAAAAATGGAGTTGCTCTCCCGAGTAGGTATTACCCTACAGGACAGACTATTGCAGTACTGTTTGTTCTCGGGCATTGTAGCACCCCCCCCCCCCCCCCTCTTTGTCGCATATTAATGAATAAACTGGCTGTGACATATGAATGGGAAAACATTTAATGGGAAAACTGGCTGTGGAATATTAATGGGGTAAATCTTGGTTGTGCAATGCGGGGCAGAATTATTTTTCTGACATTTCTGATGGGGGCCCTGCCAACAAGTAACTATTGCAGAGAAATTAAAACCTTAAAAATAACTTGTGCATTCATAATAGTATTTTTAAAGATCCATGCCACTTAATGCAACCTGTGGCCATGGTGATCACCTTTTCTTCAAGTACCGGCCATGCTATTACCTCCATAGACTTACCATTGGTCTTGAGCCAATTTTTTACCGACCTGCCGGTAAGATACCAACTAGGTCACATACAGTCACTGGCAATCACTCACTATCTTTGTAGTTTTAAGCCCATCCATGACTCAATTTAATTTAGAAATCATTCTTTTGTTGAGAGAGTCCCTGTATTGCACACCAGGACGGCTGGTCTGGTGCACAGTCCTGGGAATGGGTCTTGTTCAAGGTGCAAGGTTGAATTGGGACAGGAAGATCCATACAGCCTCCGACTCCCCCGCGGTATTCCACTACTCCGTTAAGGCTTTTCCCTCTCACCTCGTTACGCACCATGTGTTTCTCTCTTGGCAGCAATATTTCTTACAAATAGATAAAAATATAAAAAGACTTTAAAAGGCGCTCTCTGGGGGGCTCTATCAAGACGTCTGTCTTGCACATGTAAAGCAAACGCAGGGAAATACCAAAGAACAAGGAAAGAAAAAACATAGAGAAGAAAAGAAATTACAAAGAAAAGAAAAAAAATAAATAAAACCTGTGATATCGGAAACACAGAGAAAACAGTAGTAAAACTGATAACAGAGCCGCAAAACAGAACATGAAAGAGAAACAACAAACAAGAAACACACATGCAGGGATTGCTGACAAAAGCCAGATCAGGGCACGATGCACCTTCCACCGTGACTTGGGGGAAGCCTGGTCCTGCTTGTAATAACAGGGGAGGTGCGGCTGACATGAATTGGGATAAACAGTGTGGTGCACGCCCATGTGATACGAAGTCTGAGACGGCAAATGGAGTGTTTCAATAATCAGAACAGCTTGCTTGTAAACACGGCCAATCGAAACCACGGGCGTGAGCACGACCCACATACACGTCTCTCTAGAGACCCCGAGAATGTAACCGAAACACAACAACACAGCGGAAATTCTCCTTTTTATCTAATTATTGTTCATTATTCTCAAAGAACCTTTGCTTCTAATATATAATCACAAGTGGAAAATGTAATGCTCCTATTACGAGGATAAACTGGTGGGTACTAGTCCCCTCTGCTGATCCCCTGTAAAAACGAGGGTCTCTCTCTGCATTATCAGACCCCAATAAGATGAGCTGCTTGCAGACCCCATAAGATTAGAGGGGGGGGGGGTGAGATCCCGCTGTGCCTGGCTGTGTCTGGCTGTGCCTGGCTGTGTCTGGCTGTGCCTGGCTGTGTCTGGCTGTGCCTGGCTGTGTCTGGCTATGCCTGGCTGTGTCTGTGTGCACTGACAGGCGGAGGTAGAGTTGTTAGTAAATACCAGTATATCTCCAAACATACACATCTGGTTTGCTTAGGAGAAAAGGACCTATTTTTTTTAACCCTTGCTTCCTGCGGTGGCGAAACTGTGGCATGCCAAAGCCCTCAGTTGTGGCATGGGCCAGGTTCGCCCCCCAACCGCTTGCCTTCTCTGTCCAGTCTTCGGTGGGTAAAAGACGGGCGCCACCGGTCATCTGCTTCTTAAGATAACTCTTTGCTTTCTGACTTGAATGCTTGATTATGTTTGTGTTTGATTATGTATGCATGTGTATATGTGTATGTGTAAATGTGGGTGTGTGTATGTGTGTGAATATGGGTGTGTGTATATGTGTGTGTGTATATGTGTGTGTATGTGTGTGTATATATGTGTGTGTGTGTATATGTATGTGTGTATATGTGTGTGTGTATATGTGTGTGTGTATATGTGTGTGTATCTGTGTGTGTGTATATGTGTGTGTGTGTATGTGTGTGTGTATATATTTGTGTGTATATGTGTATGTGTGTGTGTGTGTGATTATGTGTGTGTTTATGTTTGTGTTTATGTTTGTGTGTGTGTATATGTGTGTGTGATTATGTGTGTGTATATTTGTGTGTGTGTGTAAGTGTGCGTATGTGTGTGTGTGTATGTGTATGTATATGTGTGTGTGTTTGTACATCTGTGTATATGTGTGTGTATATGTGTGTGTGTACATGTGTGTGTATATGTGTGTGTGTGTTTATGTTTATGTGTGCGTGTGTATGTATGTATGTGTGTGTATGTGTGTATATGTGTGTGTTTGTGAGTGTGTATGTGTGTGTAAATGTGTGTGTGTTTGTACATGTGTGTATATGTGTGTGTATATGTGTGAATGTGTGTGTATATGTGTGTGTATATGTGTGTGTGTATATGTGTGTGTATATATGTGTGTGTGTGTATATATATGTGTGTGTGTGTGTGTATGTGTGTGTGTGAAAGGAAAGTGCCTGATAAGAGTCATGGATTTCTCTTTGCCAGAGGTCCCTCTCTCGCACTGGCAAGTGTCGGGATCTATTAAAAACGAAGCACTGTAGTGCTGGTCATTTGGTTCTTTTTTTGAGGATCTATAAAAAGGCTCAGTCGCTGTTATATATCACAATATTTAATTAAGTAGTATTAAAAAGTTATATACTGCCGGTAATTGGCCGAGGTAGCAGACTGTATAGACGTGTGATGATTGGCTGAGAGACGAGGGAGTTACAGAGAGTAGTGCAGTAGTAAAGTCAGGATTGCTGGACAGTGGGACAATCCCGGGTAAACCGGGATCCAAATAGGGTAAAAAAAACAGACTAGTGAGCCAGCCTTGGGGAGATGAGACACAGAGCTACCGATGTTGGTCATCGTACAGTATCCTTCTCTGGAATAACTGCCATCTAATATCATTTTTTTTTTATTCAGACTAGCCAGCTGTGAGCGTCCCGGGACAAAAAAGGAGCAATCCCAAATGTCCCCTCTGCACTCCAGGCTTTCTGGCACAGACACCGGGTGTCTGGACCCTCTGTGTCTTCCAGAAATACACAGTTTAACTCAAAGCCACCTGTGCATAGACAAATCCTAAAATATAGGACTGCTCTACCAAATGTGGGACTGCTGGCAACTATGCATTTGGTTTGGAGCTGACAAAGGACTGAGATGTTGATGAAGCGACTGAAATCATTCAGAATCATTTCCTGTTCAGCATTAAATATCAAACCTGTCGTGAAAACCTCTCTCTCTCTCTCTCTCTCTCTCTCTCTCTCTCTCTCTCTCTCTCTCTCTCTCTCTCTCTCTCTCTCTCTCTCTCTCTCTGTCTCTGTCTGTCTCTCTCTCTCTCTCTCTCTCTCTCTCTCTCTCTCTCTGTCTCTGTCTCTGTCTCTGTCTCTGTCTCTGTCTCTGTCTCTGTCTCTCTGTCTCTCTGTCTCTCTGTCTCTGTCTCTCTCTCTCTCTCTCTCGTATAGTTATTTGTGCAGATCACATTGTGTCCTGTCTGTACATACTGAATGCTTTCCCATTATTTTTGGAAGCATGCTAACCAATCAGCTTGTTTTCATCTCTGCTATTAGAGCCAGGTGTTGGTTCACTGTTCAGTTTTAGTTATTAGCCCCCCGATGTCATAAACCAAAGAAATGTTTAGAAAATATTATTCCTTTCACTTGGTGCATTGCTTTCAGTTCTGCTAACACAATGTATAGATCAAATCTTTATTCTGCATAGTGACAGTTCAGAGTAATGCATCTCCTCCCCCCCCCCCCCCCCCCCCCCATTCATCGTGATGGTCTCTGTATCATTTCATTGCTTTACATTTTCATCAAAGAAAATAACTCCAATTTTTGGGGTCTATTAACTAAAATTCGACTTTGGAGGCTGACTTTTCATTTTTAGACTAAGTCAAACTCGGATGACCCCCAGAGTCAAACATTAGTGAATAGACTGAATAGGGGGTTATTCACTAAAATCTTTGCTTGCGGGGTAATCATGTAGTAGCAAGCCTGCCAGGTTTATTTCCCAAATTTCCCACCTCCCCCCAGTCTGTCCCCTATCAGTCCAGCAGCACAGACAGATTGAAAAGACTGCTAATTAAAGCTAATGATAAAAATACACATAATATGCAGAGCATTAAAGAAAGATGATCTCCATCCTGCCCTGAACAGAGAAATGAAATGACAATTTAGGCAAAAAGCAAACGGTTTGATGCATTATATTTCTGGAAAACAAACTAACACACAGGATGAAGATTATATCATTGGATTATATACAAACATATATAATATACACTATATGGACAAACAGATTGGGACACAATCACTGAATTCTGGTGTTTCAATCAGACCCTTTGATACAGGTGTATAAAATCAGGCAGCTAGCCATGCAGTCTGCATTTACTGGGGGGAAATGGTTCTGAACAGCTCAGTGAATTCAAACGTGGTTCCTGATAGATAATCCAGGGTTAATTGTAAGAGTTATTATTGGAAAGTGGAAGCGTTTAACAGCAGCAACTCGAGCAGCTGCATGCAAGCCTCACATCACCAAGTGCAATGCCAAGCATCAGATAGAGTGGTGTAAAGCATGCCGCCACTGGACTCTGGAGCAGCTGCATGCAACCTCACATCACCAAGTACAATGCCAAGCATCGGATCGAGTGGTGTAAAGCATGCCGCCACTGGACTCTGGAGCAGCTGCATGCAACCTCACATCACCAAGTACAATGCCAAGCGTCGGATCGAGTGGTGTAAAGCATGCCTCCACTGGACTCTGGAGCAGCTGCATGCAGGCCTCACATCACCAAGTATAATGCCAAGCATCGGATCGAGTGGTGTAAAGCACGCCGCCACTGGACTCTGGAGCAGCTGTATGCAATTCTCACATCACCAAGTACAATGCCAAACATCGGATCGTGTGTTGTAAAGCACGCCACCACTGGACTCTGGAGCAGCTGCATGCAAGCCTCACATCACCAAGTACAATGCCAAGCATCGGATCGAGTGGTGTAAAGCATGCCGCCACTGGACTCTGGAGCAGCTGCATGCAAGCTTCACATCACCAAGTACAATGCCAAGCATCGGATCGAGTGGTGTAAAGCATGCCACCACTGGACTCTGGAGCAGCTGTATGCAAGCCTCACATCACCAAGTGCAATGCCAAGCATCAGATAGAGTGGTGTAAAGCATGCCGCCACTGGACTCTGGAGCAGCTGCATGCAAGCCTCACATCACCAAGTATAATGCCAAGCATCGGATCGAGTGGTGTAAAGCATGCCGCAACTGGACTCTGGAGCAGCTGCATGCAAGCCTCACATCACCAAGTACAATGCCAAGCATCGGATCGAGTGGTGTAAAGCATGCCACTACTGGACTCTGGAGCAGCTGCATGCAAGCCTCACATCACCAAGTATAATGCCAAGCATCGGATCGAGTGGTGTAAAGCACGCCGCCACTGTACTCTGGAGCAGCTGCATGCAAGCCTCACATCACCAAGTATAATGCCAAGCATCGGATCGAGTGGTGTAAAGCACGCCGCCACTGTACTCTGGAGCAGCTGCATGCAAGCCTCACATCACCAAGTATAATGCCAAGCATCGGATCGAGTGGTGTAAAGCACGCCGCCACTGTACTCTGGAGCAGCTGCATGCAAGCCGCACATCACCAAGTACAATGCCAAGCATCGGATCGCGTGGTGTAAAGCATGCCACCACTGGACTCTAGAGCAGCTGCATGCAAGCCTCACATCACCAAGTACAATGCCAAGCATCGGATCGAGTGGTGTAAAGCATGCCACCACTGGACTCTGGAGCAGCTGCATGCAAGCCGCACATCACCAAGTACAATGCCAAGCATCGAGTGGTGTAAAGCATGCCACTACTGGACTCTGGAGCAGCTGCATGCAAGCCTCACATCACCAAGTATAATGCCAAGCATCGGATCGAGTGGTGTAAAGCATGCCACCACTGGACTCTGGAGCAGCTGCATGCAAGCCTCACATCACCAAGTACAATGCCAAGCATCGGATCGCGTGGTGTAAAGCATGCCACCACTGGACTCTGGAGCAGCTGCATGCAAGCCTCACATCACCAAGTACAATGCCAAACATCGGATCGTGTGGTGTAAAGCATGCCACCACTGGACTCTGGAGCAGCTGCATGCAAGCCTCACATCACCAAGTACAATGCCAAGCGTCAGATCGAGTGGTGTAAAGCATGCCGCCACTGGACTCTGGAGCAGCTGCATGCAAGCCTCACATCACCAAGTACAATGCCAAGCATCGGATTGAGTGGTGTAAAGCATGCCACCACTGGACTCTGGAGCAGCTGCATGCAAGCCTCACATCACCAAGTACAATGCCAAGCATCGAGTGGTGTGAAGCATGCCACCACTGGACTCTGGAGCAGCTGCATGCAAGCCTCACATAACCAAGTACAATGCCAAGCATCGGATTCAGTGGTGTAAAGCATGCCGCCACTGGACTCTGGAGCAGCTTCATGCAGGCCTCACATCACCAAGTATAATGCCAAGCATCGGATCGAGTGGTGTAAAGCATGCCACTACTGGACTCTGGAGCAGCTGCATGCAAGCCTCACATCACCAAGTATAATGCCAAGCATCCGATCGAGTGGTGTAAAGCATGCCACCACTGGACTCTGGAGACGCTGCATGCAAGCCTCACATCACCAAGTACAATGCCAAGCATCGGATCGCGTGGTGTAAAGCATGCCACCACTGGACTCTGGAGCAGCTGCATGCAAGCCTCACATCACCAAGTACAATGCCAAACATCGGATCGTGTGGTGTAAAGCACGCCACCACTGGACTCTGGAGCAGCTGCATGCAAACCTCACATCACCAAGTACAATGCCAAGCATCGGATTGAGTGATGTAAAGCATGCCACCACTGGACTCTGGAGCAGCTGCATGCAAGCCTCACATCACCAAGTACAATGCCAAGCATCGAGTGGTGTAAAGCATGCCACCACTGGACTCTGGAGCAGCTGCATGCAAGCCTCACATCACCAAGTACAATGCCAAGCGTTGGATTCAGTGGTGTAAAGCATGCCGCCACTGGACTCTGGAGCAGCTGCATGCAAGCCTCACATCACCAAGTACAATGCCAAGCATCGGATCGAGTGGTGTAAAGCACGCCGCCACTGGACTCTGGAGACGCTGCATGCAAGCTTCACATCACCAAGTACAATGCCAAGCATCGGATCGAGTGGTGTAAAGCATGCCACCACTGGACTCTGGAGCAGCTGCATGCAAGCCTCACATCACCAAGTACAATGCCAAGCGTCGGATTCAGTGGTGTAAAGCATGCCGCCACTGGACTCTGGAGACGCTGCATGCAAGCCTCACATAACCAAGTACAATGCCAAGCGTCAGATCGAGTGGTGTAAAGCATGCCGCCACTGGACTTTGGAGCAGCTGCATGCAAGCCTCACATCACCAAGTACAATGCCAAGCATCGGATCGAGTGGTGTAAAGCACGCCGCCACTGGACTCTGGAGACGCTGCTTGCAAGCCTCACATAACCAAGTACAATGCCAAGCGTCAGATCGAGTGGTGTAAAGCATGCCGCCACTGGACTTTGGAGCAGCTGCATGCAAGCCTCACATCACCAAGTACAATGCCAAGCGTCAGATCGAGTGGTGTAAAGCATGCCGCCACTGGACTTTGGAGCAGCTGCATGCAAACCTCATATCACCAAGTACAATGCCAAGCGTCGGATCGAGTGGTTTAAAGCATGCCACCGCTGGACTCTGGAGACGCTGCATGCAAGCCTCACATTACCAAGTACAATGCCAAGCGTCAGATCGAGTGGTGTAAAGCATGCCGCCACTGGACTTTGGAGCAGCTGCATGCAAGCCTCACATCACCAAGTACAATGCCAAGCGTCAGAACGAGTGGTGTAAAGCATGCCGCCACTGGACTTTGGAGCAGCTGCATGCAAACCTCATATCACCAAGTACAATGCCAAGCGTCGGATCGAGTGGTGTAAAGCATGCCACCGCTGGACTCTGGAGCAGCTGTATGCAAGCCTCACATCACCAAGTACAATGCCAAGCATCGGATCGAGTGGTGTAAAGCATGCCGCCACTGGACTCTGGAGCAGCTGCATGCAAGCCTCACATCACCAAGTACAATGCCAAGCATCGGATCGAGAGGTGTAAAGCATGCCGCCACAAGACTGTGGGGCAGCTGCATGCAAGCCTCACATCACCAAGTACAATGCCAAGCATCGGATCGAGTGGTGTAAAGCACGCTGCCACTGGACTCTGGAGCAGCTGCATGCAAGCCTCACATCACCAAGTACAATACCAAGCATCGGATCGAGTGGTGTAAAGCATGCCACCACTGGACTCTGGAGCAGCTGCATGCAAGCCTCACATCACCAAGTACAATGCCAAGCGTCGGATTCAGTGGTGTAAAGCATGCCGCCACTGGACTCTGGAGACGCTGCATGCAAGCCTCACATAACCAAGTACAATGCCAAGCGTCAGATCGAGTGGTGTAAAGCATGCCGCCACTGGACTTTGGAGCAGCTGCATGCAAGCCTCACATCACCAAGTACAATGCCAAGCATCGGATCGAGTGGTGTAAAGCACGCCGCCACTGGACTCTGGAGACGCTGCTTGCAAGCCTCACATAACCAAGTACAATGCCAAGCGTCAGATCGAGTGGTGTAAAGCATGCCGCCACTGGACTTTGGAGCAGCTGCATGCAAGCCTCACATCACCAAGTACAATGCCAAGCGTCAGATCGAGTGGTGTAAAGCATGCCGCCACTGGACTTTGGAGCAGCTGCATGCAAACCTCATATCACCAAGTACAATGCCAAGCGTCGGATCGAGTGGTTTAAAGCATGCCACCGCTGGACTCTGGAGACGCTGCATGCAAGCCTCACATTACCAAGTACAATGCCAAGCGTCAGATCGAGTGGTGTAAAGCATGCCGCCACTGGACTTTGGAGCAGCTGCATGCAAGCCTCACATCACCAAGTACAATGCCAAGCGTCAGAACGAGTGGTGTAAAGCATGCCGCCACTGGACTTTGGAGCAGCTGCATGCAAACCTCATATCACCAAGTACAATGCCAAGCGTCGGATCGAGTGGTGTAAAGCATGCCACCGCTGGACTCTGGAGCAGCTGTATGCAAGCCTCACATCACCAAGTACAATGCCAAGCATCGGATCGAGTGGTGTAAAGCATGCCGCCACTGGACTCTGGAGCAGCTGCATGCAAGCCTCACATCACCAAGTACAATGCCAAGCATCGGATCGAGAGGTGTAAAGCATGCCGCCACAAGACTGTGGGGCAGCTGCATGCAAGCCTCACATCACCAAGTACAATGCCAAGCATCGGATCGAGTGGTGTAAAGCACGCTGCCACTGGACTCTGGAGCAGCTGCATGCAAGCCTCACATCACCAAGTACAATACCAAGCATCGGATCGAGTGGTGTAAAGCATGCCACCACTGGACTCTGGAGCAGCTGCATGCAAGCCTCACATCACAAAGTACAATGCCAAGTATCGGATCGAGTGGTGTAAAGCATGCCGCCACTGGACTCTGGAGCAGCTGCATGCAAGCCTCACATCACAAAGTACAATGCCAAGCATCGGATGGAGTGGTGTAAAGCATGCCGCCACTGGACTCTGGAGCAGCTGCATGCAAGCCTCACATCACAAAGTACAATGCCAAGCATCGGATGGAGTGGTGTAAAGCATGCCACCACTGGACTCTGGAGCAGCTGCATGCAAGCCTCACATCACCAAGTACAATGCCAAGCGTCGGATTGAGTGGTGTAAAGCATGCCGCCACTGGACTCTGGAGACGCTGCATGCAAGCCTCACATCACCAAGTACAATGCCAAGCATCGGATGGAGTGGTGTAAAGCATGCCACCACTGGACTTTGGAGCAGCTGCATGCAAGCCTCACATCACCAAGTACAATGCCAAGCGTCAGATCGAGTGGTATAAAGCATGCCGCCACTGGACTTTGGAGCAGCTGCATGCAAACCTCATATCACCAAGTACAATGCCAAGCGTCGGATCGAGTGGTGTAAAGCATGCCACCGCTGGACTCTGGAGCAGCTGCATGCAAGCCTCACATCACCAAGTACAATGCCAAGCATCGAGTGGTGTAAAGCATGCCGCCACTGGACTTTGGAGCAGCTGCATGCAAACCTCATATCACCAAGTACAATGCCAAGCGTCGGATCGAGTGGTGTAAAGCATGCCACCGCTGGACTCTGGAGACGCTGCATGCCACCACTGGACTCTGGAGCAGCTGCATGCAAGCCTCACATCACCAAGTACAATGCTAAGCATCGGATCGAGTGGTGTAAAGCATGCCACCACTGGACTCTGGAGCAGCTGCATGCAAGCCTCACATCACCAAGTACAATGCCAAGCATCGGATCGAGTGGTGTAAAGCACGCCGCCACTGGACTTTGGAGCAGCTGCATGCAAGCCTCACATCACCAAGTACAATGCCAAGCATCGGATCGAGTGGTGTAAATCATGCTGCCACTGAGCTCTGGAGAAGCTGCATGCAAGCCTCACATCACCAAGTACAATGCCAAGCATCGGATCGAGTGGTGTAAAGCACGCTGCCACTGGACTCTGGAGCAGCTGCATGCAAGCCTCACATCACCAAGTACAATACCAAGCATCGGATCGAGTGGTGTAAAGCATGCCACCACTGGACTCTGGAGCAGCTGCATGCAAGCCTCACATCACAAAGTACAATGCCAAGTATCGGATCGAGTGGTGTAAAGCATGCCGCCACTGGACTCTGGAGCAGCTGCATGCAAGCCTCACATCACAAAGTACAATGCCAAGCATCGGATGGAGTGGTGTAAAGCATGCCGCCACTGGACTCTGGAGCAGCTGCATGCAAGCCTCACATCACAAAGTACAATGCCAAGCATCGGATGGAGTGGTGTAAAGCATGCCACCACTGGACTCTGGAGCAGCTGCATGCAAGCCTCACATCACCAAGTACAATGCCAAGCGTCGGATTGAGTGGTGTAAAGCATGCCACCACTGGACTCTGGAGACGCTGCATGCAAGCCTCACATCACCAAGTACAATGCCAAGCATCGGATGGAGTGGTGTAAAGCATGCCACCACTGGACTTTGGAGCAGCTGCATTCAAGCCTCACATCACCAAGTACAATGCCAAGCGTCAGATCGAGTGGTGTAAAGCATGCCGCCACTGGACTTTGGAGCAGCTGCATGCAAACCTCATATCAC
>CM069860.1:222012580-222207580 GCA_036172795.1 Pelodytes ibericus
ATAAAATAATGGGACACCCTATCGTACGATTATCTAAAGGCCAGCGGAAAGCAGATCTGATGAGATTGCACTTACTAGAAAACTAATTACTTTTAGCCGTGAAGGGCAGAATATTTATAGATTTAATGCATTGGAAGCGAAGTGGGAAATAGCAAACTCTTCCCTTTGTTTATCTGACTGGCACAATAAATAAAGGGAATGTATTAACCCCTCAGCTAACTGACGCGCTTTATGAATACCGGCAGAGCTGCAGAGCTGGCAGGGCTGTAATTCAGGGCAGGAGGGAGGAGGAGGGGGAGTTATTTGTTTTATTGAACTTTAAATCTTTCTCCCCCCTGTAATGGCTAAAACGGAAAAGAACTTGCAAACTGCTTACAAGTACTAATAGTCCAAACTGGAAGCAGAGTGCGTTGTGATGAACAGCTACATCACTAGTAAATCAGCCCCTACTTATGGGACTGTGCCACCTAAACAGTGCTAACCCTGTATTCAGCTAGAGATCCATCGGCGGACAGGCTCCAGAGCACACGGGGAGACCTGACGCTCCATGTACAGCATGCTTTAACCTGTCTATAGGATGAGAAAACATGGAAGGAGGAAGCCGGGGTTGCAAATCCTTCAATCAAGACTTGGGCAGAATTTGTATCCAAGTTTTTGGAGATTTTAAGGGGGGAGTAGCATGTTTGGATATATACCATTTACATACATACATGTTTTTTGAATCTTCACAGTTTAATTTCCAACCTTCATCTGTCCATGGAAGATAAAATGAGGACCATTAAGTTGGGTACCATCCCCAGGACGTAGTAATATCTGAACATGCCCTGCCTGGTTATATGTTTTATTATAATTATTATTATTATTACTAAGAGCTGCCATAAAAAAAACTAACAACAAAATTGAAATATAGAAACATGGTTATATAACTGTGTAAAAGGTGAATATCATTCTCCCACTGCCCCCCTGAAGCTTCCAATAGGGGGTCCCACTGTCCCAACTGTATCCTGAGCCTCTGAAACTCCAGAAAACTAAATCTGCCCACCCTCACCTCCCGCCCATCATCCCTCATTACAGTCCCAGCATGTTTGGACATATAAGATGTATAGGCTCTGACATTCTTGCCATCTTCTGTTGGAAGGCAACAGAGACGCAAAGTGGGTGGATCAGCTTAAAACGGGTGATGTCATGTAACAGTGCATGACATCACACATCACTCTGTGACCTCTGCTTCATGGTTTATTTAGCACAATTCCAGGAATGATTTTACCTGTGCTACTGATTTAATATTAATTTCTGCTGAAAATCCAAACCTCCCAGTTATAAGATGTAAAACAGATTCCCAAGTTTCCCCCCCTACAGGACTGAACATACAAATTAATTCAAACTACAGCAACGCTTCCTAAAACAGAAACCAAACACACATTACAGCAAGACCTGGCGTTACAGTGAAATGTAATCATCTATTAGAGAATAAACCCCTGCTGTCACAGGGAACAAACCAGCTCACTGTTATTATCTGTAATCTTCTCTTTTATCTACAGTTAGATAATGAGGTTTAGTTTATGCCTTCAGGTGCCACAATAACCATTTCTGTAATGGATTAGGGGCCTCTGTGTGTCACTCCCATTAAACAACGAGCCTGATCTCTCCAGTAACCAGCATCTGCTGAGCTGACTTGACACTGGCCCTGCGTGGAGAGAGTAATGTCCCTTTGTAGGGATTAAGACGACACTTCCCACGGAGTTTTGAGTTAAGAGGCTCTATGCCAAGTGCTCGGCTTCTACGCCTGTTTGTTTCCCAGTGTCGCTAGAAGCACGGAGCTTGCTGGTCGCTAGACTGCAAATTCCACCGGCGTCTAATCATTCAGTCTGCGGAGAAGACAGTCGTTAGCTTGGCAGAGATTGATCGAGGCATGCAAAAAAGTGATAACCAGAGAAGCACTTTACAGACTCACTAAACTTTCAAACTAACTTTTGTTTCCTTGACAGAAGTAAATGTGGCAAGCCTAGACTAAAGCCAATTTATTTTTCATTTTTGCTGGAGCTACTCCAGGGGAGAAGCGGTATATACCATTGTACCATTCCTCTGCTCCCTTTACATTCCTTATAGCTGGTCAGCAATGTTTCCAACTCGGCTACTTTGGTCTTACATTTGAGGTTCCCTTGTCAATTCCCTGCAATTTCATGTATACAGCCCCCGGTTTTTCATTTACGGGGGTAAGTGAGGATTCTCTATATCGATCGGGAGGGACAGTGAGTGACAGTGACGCTTCTTTAACTCGACACTTTAATACAGAGCCCGGGGTTATCAGCTGCTTACTGCCCAACATTCCACATGGCCAAAGAGGGACACTTTTGTTTTCAGGGGGAGTGGCTCAAAGTTCAGTTCAAGGCGCCTGATAGAGCTATACAGAACAAAGGTACTTTATTTATATTATTTCAGGATTTCATTGTTTGCTGACAGTTGTACTTTAACTCTGCAATGAGCATGTTACTCACCCTTCTCTCATGTAAAGAGTTAACTCTCCCCCACGTCTGTTCCAGACATGCTTTTCACAATTCCCCAACCCGTCAAGTCATAGGAAACATCGAGCAGATTGATAATAACGTTTTATTTTATTTTTCTTTGTTTGAAACACTAGAAACAGACATTTGCTGCATTCCAGTAGGGTCTGTTTGCCAGAAACGTTTCTTTTATTTTGTAAGATGTAAAGTCAGACCCTGTTTCTGACACACACACAACAACATGTTAAATATGAATGTTCAGCCTCAGTATATGTGAATTAAACAAAAACAGTGAGCAGGGGAGGGTAGACCAAAAACACCAGACAAATTAAACTGGCCACCAGAGACAACCAGGCCCCCAGAGATATAGACAAACATTAATCCAGATACATTGACAACCAGGCCCCCAGAGATATAGACAAACATTGATCCATAGACAACCAGGCCCCCAGAGATATAGACAAACATTAATCCAGATACATAGACAACCAGGCCCCCAGAGATATAGACAAACATTAATCCAGATACATAGACAACCAGGCCCCCAGAGATATAGACAAACATTAATCCAGATACATAGACAACCAGGCCCCCAGAGATATAGACAAACATTGATCCATAGACATAGACAACTAGGCCCCCAGAGATATAGACAAACATTGATCCAGAGACATAGACAACCAGACCACCAGAGATATAGACAAACATTGATCCATATACATAGACAACCAGGCCCCCAGAGATATAGACAAACATTGATCCATAGACAATTAGGCCACCAGAGGTATAGAGAAACATCCAATACAGAGAAATCCGGCCTCCAGAGAAAGACACATATGAGCCACAAGAGATTGACACAACCAATCCTCTAGAGACTGACACAACCAATCCTCCAGAAACTGACACAACCAATCCTCTAGAGACTGACACAACCAATCCCCCAGAGACTGACACAACCAATCCTCTAGAGACTGACACAACCAATCCTCCAGAAACTGACACAACCAATCCTCCAGAGACTGACACAACCAATCCTCTAGAGACTGACACAACCAATCCTCCAGAAACTGACACAACCAATCCTCTAGAGACTGACACAACCAATCCCCCAGAGACTGACACAACCAATCCTCTAGAGACTGACACAACCAATCCTCCAGAAACTGACACAACCAATCCTCTAGAGACTGACACAACCAATCCTCTAGAGAAAGACACAACCAATCCTCCAGAAACTGACACAACCAATCCTCTAGAGACTGACACAACCAATCCCCCAGAAACTGACACAACCAATCCTCCAGAGACTGACACAACCAATCATCTAGAGACTGACACAACCAATCCTTTTAGAGACTGACACAACCAATCCCCCAGAAACTGACACAACCAATCCCCCAGAGACTGACACAACCAATCCTCCAGAAACTGACACAACCAATCCTCTAGAGACTGACACAACCAATCCTCTAGAGAAAGACACAACCAATCCTCCAGAAACTGACACAACCAATCCTCTAGAGACTGACACAACCAATCCCCCAGAAACTGACACAACCAATCCCCCAGAGACTGACACAACCAATCCTCTAGAGACTGACACAATCAATCCCCCAGAAACTGACACAACCAATCCCCCAGAGACTGACACAACCAATCCTCCAGAAACTGACACAACCAATCCTCTAGAGACTGACACAACCAATCCTCTAGAGAAAGACACAACCAATCCTCCAGAAACTGACACAACCAATCCTCTAGAGACTGACACAACCAATCCCCCAGAAACTGACACAACCAATCCCCCAGAGACTGACACAACCAATCCTCTAGAGACTGACAAAACCAATCCCCCAGAAACTGACACAACCAATCCCCCAGAGACTGACACAACCAATCCTCTAGAGACTGACACAACCAATCCCCCAGAAACTGACACAACCAATCCTCTAGAGACTGACACAACCAATCCCCCAGAGTCTGACACAACCAATCCCCCAGAGACTGACACAACCAATCCCCCAGAGACTGACACAACCAATCCCCCAGAGACTGACACAACCAATCCTCCAGAGACTGACACAACCAATCCTCTAGAGACTGACACAACCAATCCCCCAGAGACTGACACAACCAATCCCCCAGAGACTGACACAACCAATCCCCCAGAGACTGACACAACCAATCCTCTAGAGACTGACACAACCAATCCTTTAGAGACTGACACAACCAATCCTCTAGAGACTGACACAACCAATCCCCCAGAGACTGGCACAACCAATCCCCCAGAGACTGACACAACCAATCCTCTAGAGACTGACACAACCAATCCCCCAGAGACTGACACAACCAATCCTCTAGAGACTGACACAACCAATCCCCTAGAGACTGACACAACCAATCCCCCAGAGACTGACACAACCAATCCCCCAGAGACTGACACAACCAATCCTCTAGAGACTGACACAACCAATCCTCCAGAGACTGACACAACCAATCCTCCAGAGACTGACACAACCAATCCTCCAGAGACTGACACAACCAATCCTCCAGAGACTGACACAACCAATCCCCCAGAGACTGACACAACCAATCCTCTAGAGACTGACACAACCAATCCCCCAGAGACTGACACAACCAATCCCCCAGAGACTGACACAACCAATCCTCTAGAGACTGACACAACCAATCCTCCAGAGACTGACACAACCAATCCTCCAGAGACTGACACAACCAATCCTCTAGAGACTGACACAACCAATCCCCCAGAGACTGACACAACCAATCCCCCAGAGACTGACACAACCAATCCTCCAGAGACTGACACAACCAATCCTCCAGAGACTGACACAACCAATCCTCCAGAGACTGACACAACCAATCCTCTAGAGACTGACACAACCAATCCCCCAGAGACTGACACAACCAATCCCCCAGAGACTGACACAACCAATCCTCTAGAGACTGACACAACCAATCCTCCAGAGACTGACTCAACCAATCCTCCAGAGACTGACACAACCAATCCTCCAGAGACTGACACAACCAATCCTCCAGAGACTGACACAACCAATCCTCTAGAGACTGACACAACGAATCCTCTAGAGACTGACACAACCAATCCTCCAGAGACTGACACAACCAATCCTCTAGAGACTGACACAACCAATCCCCCAGAGACTGACACAACCAATCCCCCAGAGACTGACACAACCAATCCTCTAGAGACTGACACAACCAATCCTCCAGAGACTGACTCAACCAATCCTCCAGAGACTGACACAACCAATCCTCCAGAGACTGACACAACCAATCCTCCAGAGACTGACACAACCAATCCTCTAGAGACTGACACAACGAATCCTCTAGAGACTGACACAACCAATCCCCCAGAGACTGACACAACCAATCCTCTAGAGACTGACACAACCAGTCTTCCAATAAAAGAAACCAGACCTCCAGAGACAGATACATCCAGCCTTCCAGAGACAGATACAATCAGTTCTTCAGAGAGAAGTACAATCAGACCTGCAGATACAGGCACAGCCGGACTTTGAGTCAAATCCTATGTGTAATAACAGATCAGGTTTGTTCTGTTGTCAGGATTCTCCCAGGGCCACATCTGTTGTTTCTCCCTGATACTGACAAATCCATTTAGACTTTATGTGTCTAGCTTGGTCAGGAGGGGGCTAATTAAGGCACGGAAGTGTTAATATCAACATTAAGACCTTGCTTACTGACCTTACACATCACTCACTCCTGGGACCAAGAGGGTTAACAGATGAGCGAATCTTAGTAAATGTGGCCTTAATTTGATTCCTGCGTCATGCTGGGAGCTTACCATGCTTAATGATTTAATAGTGAGTCAGTAATAACACGCTGCTATATTTCAAGCAGGATCCGAAAATAGCTGCACATGTAGTGAGAAGAGAGAGGGTTTGGGGAAGAGCTCGAGTACCAACTTGGGGCGTTTGATCTTAAAGAGATCGCTACAAAGTGAGTCTCACGCCATCAGCAGAAGACGACACTCGGAAAGCTCTACACGCCATGTTTAACCCTCTGCGTGTCTATTGCTTCCCAATGCCTCACACGCCTTATAATCCTACACCAATCAGCTGTTTAACCATAACTACATAATACCGGGACTAGGGTTGCCAACCACCGGCCATTATACACACCGGTAGAGGCCATAGCATGGCTGGTGTTTTTTCACAGAAAAGGTGGTAACCCTAGCCGGGACGAAGAAGATGGTAGGAATAGTGACCGGCATAGCTTCTGAATCTTAATGAGCCCTGTCTCTGAGTTAACATGCATTACTATTGTCCATACTTTTGGAGATTACTAGTAGATTACACAATCTGTGCTCCTAAATGAAGGAATACTTAGTAGTAATAGCATACCCGCCAACTTTGGTAATGTGTGTCCTGGGACATGAGGGGCAGAGCCAAAACAGGGGCCGGGTCACAAAGCATTGCGTTACCCTGCAAGATTGCCCTCCAACATCCTCCCAGTACAGATATCAGGTGTCTGGAGGTCGAGTCTTCAACATCTATGGGTCTAATCACTAAAATTCGACTTTGGAGGTCGAATTTAATTTTGAGAGTCAAATTCGGCAGCGGAGAAATTAAACCCATGTTCGAATCTTCCTCATTGAAAGTGACGGGAGACAAAATGATTGCAGATGTATTTGAGACCCAGTACAACTCAGGTGCCAAATTTGACTTAGTCTCAAAAAAAGCGTTGATCATTTGGCCTCCCATTACGTTCAGTGGGGTGGATTCCAACCTGAGATGTTTTCTAAGTCAAACTCTGTGAGCCGAATTTAACTTGGTCTCAAAATGAAAGTCGACCTCCAAAGTCGAATTGTAGTGAATACACCCATTAGACTGTGTATGTCTAAAAGACGATAGGATCTACCCAATTTAGACCGGACTTCAAGCCCACTGTGATGCCTCCGAGGTCTGGAATGATTTGGAAGTAGAGTTGAGCGGACACCTGGATGTTCGGGTTCGAGAGGGTTCAACCGAACTTCGAAAAAATGTCTGGGTCCGTGCTCGAACAAGATCCCGAACTTGACCCCGAACCCCATTGAAGTCAAAGGGGACACAGACTTTTGGCCACTAAAATGCCTCTAAAAAAGTAATGGAAAGGGCTAGAGGGCTGCAAAAGGAAGTAAAATGTGGGTAAGAGTAGGACAAGTGCCCTGCAAGCAAATGTGGATAGAGAAATAACTTAAAATAACATAAAATACATACAAATTACAAATACAGCTGAGCCATAAAATAGCACTAGATGGAATCTTTGATTTTAGCTTTGGAAGAACATAAATCTAAATCTAAAGCACGGCTGCCAGGATTATCAACAGAATTATCCATTAGAGAGAGGGTTGCAGAGCAGGATATTCTCTTTCAGTTTATACTAAGTGACATATAGGTTGAGGAGGCGGTGACCGTGGCGGTGTAGGTGGAAGCGGCGCTGGAGGAGGAGGAGGAGGAGGTAGCCAGAATATTTCAAAGTGCGCTGTAAGCACAGTATTGGACTGTTTTATTTGACTCTCAGATATAATACATGTAATGCTTTTACTATTCTTTAAACCGAAATCGAGTCCCCATTCATAAGAATAGGTCAATTGACTTCGGTTTATAGAATAGCAATAGCATTACATGTATTCCATAAACCGAAAGTCTATAAACCAAAAGACATTCGGTTTATAGACTTTCGGCTTATAGAATACATGTAATGCTATTGGCTGGTCTATAAACCAAAAGTCTATAAACTGAATGACTTTCGGTTTAAAGACTTTCGGTTTATAGTCGAACCTCGAACTCCAACCCGAACATACAGTGAAATCCGTGTTCGGGTCCGGGGTACGGACACCGTAATGTTCGGTATGAACCCCGAACAGTGCGGTTCGGGTTCGCTCAACACTATTTGGGAGACATTTCAGGAGGACATGCCTTGATGGGCCCCCAAATAGCGGTGCAATTCAGCCATTAAGGCAGATTACAGGCTGATAACTTGCAAAACCGAAAGTAGCCATAAACACACCGACCAGAAAAATACTTCTAACATCTCTATAGAGATGTTTTAAAAAATGTACATTAAAATATTAATTGGCCATGGTGAAGCCCCTATAATAACAAGTAGCTCTGACCCCCACCCCACCACCACTATTAGGAATGGAACTGGGAGCCATATTAAATACATTGGGGGACAGCCCTGGTATACCCCTAACATGAACGGGACTGGGAGCCAAATGACATACATAAAATATATCAGGGAAACAAGGCTACTTGCCCCCACCCACTTACAATAAAAACACCCACCCTTCCATCAATTGGGGGCTGGGCAAAAACTCTCTGATACCAATAAATGTAATATCTAGGCCCCCTGAGGTATTGGGGCTGCCAAAATGCCCCTAGAGCCCATACAAAATAAAATAAGGACCCCAAAGAGTCTGGCTCTAAACCCTAATTACAATAATATACTGGCCCCAGGGGTTCTGGGGGATGCCCGATGGTCTCCAGACCGTGTAAAAATATTGTAGTGTGTCCCCCCCCCAGACTCTGGGGCACGCTCAAAGCGCACTAGAAAATATAAATTATCCCTGCCTACCTCTTCTACCTGGCAGGGGTGGTGGGCAGTACAAATCATGGCCCACCCACTGCCCTGTAAATAAAATAATTACCTGTATCCAGGTTTCAGATGCGATCTGTGATGCCCTAGATCCTCATCTTCAGTCCAGGGAAAGGGGCCACCCAAAAAATAAAAAATAATCCACCTACTAATAACAAAACCTAACATGTGAGAGGTCCCAGTGCTGAGTTTGCGTCATGGTCTGTGTTTTGCATTTTAGAGTCTGGGAACCACGTTGCCATTCCTGCTAATTTTCCCTGCTGATTGTTCCTGCTGATTGTCCCTGCTGATTGTTCCTGCTGATTGTTCCTGCTGATTGTTCCTGCTGATTTTCCTTGCTGATTGTTCCTGCTGATTGCCCCTGCTGATTGTTCCTGCTGATTGTTCCTGCTGATTGTTCCTGCTGATTGTTCCTGCTGATTTTCCTTGCTGATTGTTCCTGCTGATTGCCCCTGCTGATTGTTCCTGCTGATTGTCCCTGCTGATTGTTCCTGCTGATTGTTCCTGCTGATTACCACCTCCATGCCAAAATTGCTCCATTAACCATTCAGTTGCACAGACACATTGTTGACTATATGAATGTAGTGTGATATTTTTTTCATTGATTTTTTATAAATAGCTGCTATATTTATTTATTAAAGTGACATTGTTTGTACGCGTCATGTTATATGTTTTATTATATATATGTAGGGTGCGCTTCTTTCTCCTCGGCAGGGCAGTATGCTGAGCTGCACATTAGCGCTTCTAACGTATTTCTGCTTGGTAAGCGACTCGGGTTTAATATGCCCCGCACATTATCTGCGCTCTGTGTTATACGACCTGCTCTGGCGGACGAGAGACAAAAGAAATCCAAACATCTCTGCAATTAAAGCCGTTTCCTTTCAAGCCTTGAGTCGACTATTTTTTTGGAGGCTCCTGGGTTACTAAAATATTCTTTTTGTGTAATCTCCTGGTGGCAGTGTCTGAGAGCAGCGAGCTGAATACAAAGAGATGATATCAGAGACTGGATCCAGGAGGGATGGAGTCAGTTACCAGGTCACTGCCCCAGTATTACATGACTTTATTGTACATTTATTTCATAACTAGACATTTCTATAATAACTTTCTGCAGTTGCTTCCGAGACAAAAATTGAGCTGAGCTAAATTGGACAGTCCCATAAGGCCGTGTGACATCACATGTTCCGTGACCCCGGGACACTGAGCTCCAGCTCCCCAGTACAGATACCAGGTGTCTAGAGTAAAACTCTCCTAGTTTAGACCGTGTATGTCTATTAGACACATTGAAGCACATATAGCAGCACTGAACTGTTGAATATTTTACTTCATTATTTATTTATTAATGAATGGTTTGTGATATACTATTAGGTCTCAGTAGGGAGGAGGGGAGAGGCTGTGTTTCTCTGTGTTTTAGGAGATGCCCATGTTGCATAGCCTGCTTTGTCAGTCCTTTTGTTCTGGGATTGTGTAATGTGGACTGAACAGAGCTTTCCTGAATGGGGAACCGCGGCTTCTAAAAGTGTCCTGAACTGGAACAAAAAAATCATACAATGCAGAACATAAATGCAGTGTGCATCTATATGCTTTTTCCTTCTTTCTTTTTTCTTTCTTTTTTCTAAGCCTTTTCCACACCGACCGACAGATTTACAAAAATAAAATATTCTCTAAAAACATATCTCTTTTCATTATACAATATTTGATATATTTCATGCTTCACTCATAAATAATTTCCCCCAGCATGTGTAGCGCATGGGGAATGTTACTTTCTCACACTGGGCTTTTGTTACAGAATTAAGGGAACGTTCAAACCAAAGACAATTCTGGTTTCCAGGCCGGGCCTGTATTTTACAAGATTCCTCTGCATAAAAGAAAGAAACAGATAAGTGTGAGGTCCAAACAGCAGAGAATTTCCCCCAGGAGAATTACTTCCTTTCATAGTCAAAGATACACATTTTACACACAGACAATACACTGTGTCCAGAACCTGTCTTAATAAGATCTATATAAAACAAGAGAGTAACGCAGAACACATTCCCAGTTACACACAGTGTACACCAGTCCTTCCCAGTTACACACAGTGTACACAGCCCTTCCCAGTTACACACAGTGTACACCATAAACTCCCAATTACATACGGTGTACACCAGTCCTTCCCAGTTACACACAGTGTACACCATAAACTCCCAATTACATACGGTGTACACCAGTCCTTCCCAGTTACACACAGTGTACGCCAGATATTCCCAATTACATACGGTGTACACCAGCCCTTCCCAGTTACACACAGTGTACACCATAAACTTCCAATTACATACGTGTACAGCAGCCCTTCCCAGTTACACACAGTGTACACCATAAACTCCCAATTACATACAGTGTACACCAGCCCTTCCCAGTTACACACTATGTACCACATAAATTCCCAATTGCATACGGTGTACACCAGTCCTTCCCAGTTACACACTATGTACCACATAAATTCCAAATTGCATGCGGTGTTCACCAGTCCTTCCCAGTTACACACAGTCTACACCATAAACTCCCAATTACATACGGTGTACACCAGTCCTTCCCAGTTACACACTATGTACCACATAAATTCCAAATTACATACGGTGTACACCCACCCTTCCCAGTTACACACAGTGTACACCAGATATTCACAATTACATACGGTGTACATCAGCCCTTCCCAGTTACACACAGTGTACACCATGAACTTCCAAATACATACGGTGTACACCAGTCCTTCCCAGTTACACACAGTGTACACCATAAACTCCCAATTACATACAGTGTACACCAGCCCTTCCCAGTTACACACTATGTACCACATAAATTCCCAATTGCATACGGTGTACACCAGTCCTTCCCAGTTACACACTATGTACCACATAAATTCCAAATTGCATGCGGTGTTCACCAGTCCTTCCCAGTTACACACTATGTACCACATAAATTCCCAATTACATACGGTGTACACCAGACCTTCCCAAATACACACAGTGTACACCAGGCCTTCCCAATTACACACCATGTACAACAGACCTTCTCAATTACACACTGTGTACACCAGACCTTCTCATTTACACACTGTGTACACCAGACTTTCCCAAGCGCACTTTGTACACTAGACCTTTCCAAAAACACACTATGTGCACCAGACCTTCTCAATTACATACTATGTACAACAGACCTTCCAAATTACACACTGTGTAAACCAGGACTTCCAAATTATACATGGTGCACACAGCCCTTCCCAATTACACACTGTGTATACCAGGACTTCCCAATTACACACTGTGTACACCAGACCTTCCCAATTACACACTGTGTACACCAGGACTTCCCAATTACACACTGTGTACACCAGACCTTCCCAATTACACACTGTGTACACCAGGACTTCCCAATTACACACTGTGTACAACAGACCTTCCCAATTAAACACTGTGTACACCAGGACTTCCCAATTACACATTGTGTACACCAGGACTTCCCAATTACACACTGTGTACACCAGACCTTCCCAATTACACACTGTGTACACCAGGACTTCCCAATTACACACTGTGTACACCAGACCTTTCCAATTACACACTGTGTACACCAGGCCTTCCCAAATACACACTGTGTACACCAGACCTTCCCAATTACAGACTGTGTACACCAGACCTTCCCAATTACACACTGTGTACACCAGACCTTCCCAATTACACACTGTGTACACCAGGACTTCCCAATTACACACTGTGTACACCAGGACTTCCCAATCACACTGTGTACACCAGACCTTCCCAATTACACACTGTGTACACCAGACCTTTCCAATTACACACTGTGTACACCAGACCTTCCCAATTACACACTGTGTACACTAGACCTTCCCAATTACACACTGTGTACACCAGACCTTTCCAATTACACACTGTGTACACCAGACCTTCCCAATTACACACTGTGTACACTAGACCTTCCCAATTACACACTGTGTACACCAGACCTTCCCAATTACACACTGTGTACACCAGGACTTCCCAATTACACACTGTGTGTGTACACCAGGACTTCCCAAATACACACTGTGTACACCAGACCTTCCCAATTACACACTGTGTACACCAGACCTTCCCAATTACACACTGTGTACACCAGGACTTCCCAATTACACACTGTGTACACCAGACCTTCCCAATTACACACTGTGTACACCAGACCTTCCCAATTACACACTGTGTACACCAGACCTTTCCAATTACACATTGTGTACACCAGACCTTCCCAATTCATTATTTTTTCATAATATCTTTGAACTGCTCCTTTAAGTTGTAAAAGTTAAACTCCTTTTCTAATATTCTAGACATTAAATAAAACGCTTTCTCCATAAGGTTCACTTGTATTTTAGTTTATGTAAATATTCATTTATGCAGAAAGTCCTATTTTTCAATCTTTCATGGCGTGGTGAGAGTAAATGAAAATGTCCATAATAAATAATGGGTGTAAAACTGAGAGGCACATTCTCCCAATCTTAAAACATGAGGGAATCGGCTGTGGTACCAGCCAGAGTCTTCACAGCGTCGCCTGCAAAGCATCTCGTAAAATCATCCTCAGGCGCTGGAATTGTTGTGTTTATGTGTATTTGAAAGACGGGAGAAGCCGCAGTTTAATAACAGTTTGTAGATTTCATTAATGTCTCGCTTTACTATCCGTCATTTGCTCTGAGTCATCTGCTAATTCTGAGAAATATTACAAGCATCGCAGAGCAGATCATATGAACCAGAACCAGTTACTGCAGCAAACACGTCTTTATTACAGGATGGCTGATAACCCTGTCCTTGGCTGAGAGATGTGCTAAATCAGTGACACTGACCCTATAATGGGCAATGGTCAGCAACCAAATAAGTGTATGCCTTATAAAGAGAAATTCAAATAAAACACCTTATCGAGTTGTCTAAGTATAGCTCTATCAGGAGGACGACATTTTGTTTAGAATCTTTTCTCTGTATAGTTCTATCAGGGGCGGACATTTTGTTTAGAATCTTTGCTCTGTATAGCTCTATCAGGAGCGGACATGTTGTTTAGAATCTTTGCTCTGTATAGCCCTATCAGGGGCAGACATGTTGTTTAGAATCTTTGCTCTGTATAGCTCTATTAGGGGGCTGACATGTTGTTTAGAATCTTTGCTCTGTATAACTCTATCAGGGGGCGGACATGTTGTTTAGAATCTTTGCTTTGTATAGCTCTATCAGGGGGCGGACATGTTGTTTAGAATCTTTGCTCTGTATAGCTCTATCATGGGGCGGACATGTTGTTTAGAATCTTTGCTCTGTATAGCTATATCAGTCATTGGACGTGTTGTTTAGAATCTTTGCTCTGTATAGCTCTATCAGGGGGCAGACATGCTGTTTAGAATCTTTGCTCTGTTTAGATCTATCAGGGGCGGACATGTTGTTTAGAATCTTTTCTCTGTATAGTTTTATCAGGGGGCGGACATGTTGTTTAGAATCTTTGCTCTGTACAGCTCTATCAGGGGAGGGCATGTTGTTTAGAATCTTTGCTCTGTATAGCTCTATCAGGGGCAGTTATGTTGGTTAGAATCTTTTCTCTGTGTAGCTCTATCAGGGGGCAGACATGTTGTTTAGAATCTTTGCTCTGTGTAGCTCTATCAGCGGGCAGACATGGTGTTTAGAATCTTTGCTCTGTATAGCTCTATCAGGGGCAGACATATTGTTTATAATTTTTGCTCTGAATAGCTCTATCATGGGACGGACATGTTGTTTAGAGTCTTTGCTCTGTACAGCTCTATCAGGGTGCGGACATGTTGTTTAGCATCTTTGCTCTGTATAGCTCTATCAGGGGGCAGGCATGTTGTTTAGAATCTTTGCTCTGTATAGCTCTATCAGGGGGAAGGCATGTTGGTTAGAATCTTTGCTCTGTGTAGCTCTATCAAGGTGCGGACATGTTGTTTAGAATCTTTGCTCCGTATAGCTCTATCAGGGGCAGACATGTAGGTTAGAATCTTTTCTCTGTATAGCTCTATCAAGGGGCAGACATGTTGTTTAGAATCTTTGCTCTGTATAGCTCTATCAGGGAGCAGACATGTTGGTTAAAATCTTTGCTCTGTATAGCTCTATCAGGGAGCTGTACATGTTGTTTAGAATCTTTGCTCTGTATAGCTCTATCAGGGGGCAGACATGTTGTTTAGAATCTTTGCTCTGTATAGCTCTATCAGGGGGCAGACATGTTGGTTAAAATCTTTGCTCTGTATAGCTCTATCAGGGAGCTGTACATGTTGTTTAGAATCTTTGCTCTGTATAGCTCTATCAGGGGCAGACATGTTGTTTAGAATCTTTGCTCTGTATAGCTCTATCAGTTGTCGGACATGTTGTTTAGAATCTTTGCTCTGTATAGCTCTATCAGGGGCAGACATGTTGGTTAGAATCTTTGCTCTGTATAGCTCTATCAGGGGGCAGACATGTTGTTTAGAATCTTTGCTCTGTATAGCTCTATCAGGGGGCAGACATGTTGGTTAAAATCTTTGCTCTGTATAGCTCTATCAGGGAGCTGTACATGTTGTTTAGAATCTTTGCTCTGTATAGCTCTATCAGGGGCAGACATGTTGTTTAGAATCTTTGCTCTGTATAGCTCTATCAGGGGCAGACATGTTGGTTAGAATATTTGCTCTGTATTGCTCTATCAGGGGGCGGACATGTTGTTTAGAATCTTTGCTCTGTATATCTCTATCAGGGGGCGGACATGTTGTTTAGAATCTTTGCTCTGTATAGTTCTATCAGGGGGGTGGACATGTTGTTTAGAATCTTTGCTCTGTATACCTCTATCAGGAGGTGGAAATGTTGGTTAGAATATTTGCTCTGTGTAGCTCTATCAGGGGGAGGACATGTTGTATAGTATCTTTGCTCTGTATAGCTCTATCAGGGGGCAGACATGTTGTTTAGAATCTTTGCTCTGTATAGCTCTATCAGGCGGAGGACATGTTGTTTAGAATCTTTGCTCTGTGTAGCTCTATCAGGGGGCGGACATGTTGTTTATATTCTTGGGTCACATATTTGTACCTCATGACTTCTGCCCATGGCAAATCGGGATGCTGTTGGTTAATCTTTGAAGGCTGAGTTCCTGCGCTACTGCTTATGTGCAGTGTTCATTCTCTGTTGTCCCAAAAATTGTGTCCTGAATTGGGACTGTCCTGCATACGTAAATACAAAAAACGCCAGCGCGTCGGGGGAATACAAAAAACGCCAGCGCGTTGGTGAATACATAAAAGGCCAGAGCGTCGGGGAATACATAAAACGCCAGCGCATTGGTGAATACATAAAACGCCAGAGCGTCGGGGGAATACATAAAACGCCAGAGCGTCGGGGGAATACATAAAACGCCAGAGCGTCGGGGGAATACATAAAACGCCAGCGCGTCAGGGGGATACATAAAACGCCAGCGCGTCGGGGAATACATAGAACGCCAGCGTGTCGGGGAATACATAAAACGCCAGCTCATTGGGGAATACTTAAAACGGCAGCACGTCGGGGGAATACATAAAACGCCAGCGCGTCGGGGGAATACATAAAACGCCAGCGCGTCGGGGGAATACATAAAACGCCAGCGCGTCGGGGGAATACATAAAACGCCAGCGCATCGGGGAATACATAAAACGCCAGCGCGTCGGGGGAATACATAAAACGGCAGCGCGTCGGGGGAATACATAAAACGCCAGCGCGTCAGGGGAATACATAAAACGCCAGCGCGTCGGGGAATACATAAAACGCCAGCGCGTCGGGGGAATACATAAAACGCCAGCGCGTCGGGGAATACATAAATATAATTCCCAGGAACCCCTTCCAGTGGCATTCTTCCCACGTGTCCTAGTGACAGTGTGGGATATTGGGGCTTTTGCTTGGTAACATAGTAGCCTTGTCTAACCATGAATAACTATGTACCATTAGTATCCAGAGAATTGTAACACTGGAATCAAGACTGTCCAGTATAAAACGGGATTGTTGGAGGGTATGGGGTGGTCACTCCACCTTTTGTTCCCACCAGACATACAGTGCTTACTCTATGGGCAGGAAACAGTGCTCCCCATTATATTTAATGTCTTGGTTTGCACATCTATGGCTCCATAACAAGGAGATTTACTGGTCTGTAGTTCTCATCCGTCCCCATGATGATGTAGGAGCAGAGGAAGCACCACAATGATGTAGATTTCCGTGGAAAGAAGGTGGTGAGCTGGGCAGAAAGTGGGAAATAAACACCACTCCCCCCTGCTCAGCGAGGGTGGGAAGAGCACCACGTAGCTGCCTGGGTCAGCGAAACCCAGCAAGACCAAAAAAATAATAATATTTATTAAAACACTACACCCCTGTGTAAGAGCTACCAATCCCTGTCCTCCAGGTAGGGACATCTCCAGCCTACTGTCCGGCAACCATGACTGTTCTGCCCCCCGAGCACCACAAATAGGGGCTACCCCCGTGTAAGTCTCTTTATAACAGATTAAATAGTGATTAATCCCAGTGTATTCATCCTTTAATCTCTCACATTCCCATTCTCTGCAGCACAAGACTTTGAGAACAGGTTGAGTAAACCAAATCATTAAGCTATTTTCCTGAATGTTTAATTTTATTCATTGAAGGTAATGAAAAAAAAATAAAAAAAACATTTAAAAAAAAAAATAAAAGCCTGAATACAATACAATCCACTCTCATTACCGTGGAGAATGCAGACAAGTAATAAAGACAGGAAAATAAAAATTACAAATGAGAAACTCGTATGTCTCACTGATAACATTTGCACAGAATTAAGGAGGGAGAGATGTATTCAAATTATCCATCTCAGGGCTTCTGGTGACATCTTGTTTTATGACTTTCCGGATAGAATAACCTGTCTGGCTCAGGGAAATTAGACACAGGACCAATTATTTATTGGAAGAAAGGAAATCATTCGGGGGATTTTTTTCTTGCAATTACTGAGCAATATTATTTTATTGCAATTTCTATGCTTGAAACGGGGAAGGTGGGCCTCCTGGTTATACAATGATTAATATGTTAGAACAAGGCAGAGCTGAGAGCATGGAGTCCATGTTATCAAAGACTGAAGCTTTCCTTAAAACTGAAGGGTGAGACACTTGACAGTTGTAGCCTCGACTACCAGGCTGTATCTTACCATAAACCACATGGCTCATATGTAGTGGGTAGAAAAGGCCACAGCCATTTTATTTATTATACATGTCATTGCCTCCAACCTTAAACATAACACCTTATAATATAACATCAGAGGTAAGTATGCCATAATAGGCAATGACAAGACCCACATTTTAGCAAATATGTCATAATTGACATGTATCACATAATTAACATAATTAACCATAACTTTATTAACTGCCACTAAGCGCATTCTGCTCTCATGGCCCTTGACACCTTCAAGAAGTGATGACCTTCCCGTATCCCCACCGTGGCCCGCAAAAGAGACCTGAGGAATACCCTTCCTGCCGGAATAATTCTGCAGGTGAAGTTTAACCTCCCGATCACGGACTGTAGCTGCTGAAGGGTGACCTTCTTAGCCCAAAGGACCTCCGCCAGCGCCAGCCTCAACACTACTAGCTTTTCGTCCGGCAGCCTACAGACCCCTTGAACCGTGTCATCTCCAGTCCTCCCCAGGCCAACCTTCTTCAACAGTTTCTCCCTGACAACCTCAAGAAAGGAATGGACAGACTTGAGCTGAGGTTAGATGAGCTTTTAAACTAAGCTCTGGGGGGGAATGTCAAGATCAAAATGAAGCAATGGCAGCTAGAGTAGATTGGAAGGTGGGTATAGCTATGGGAAAGGAGGAGGAAAGCAGTGGTGGGCTTAACATAGATCATAGGGAGGTCCATATAATTATACCTGCGGGCATTACGTGTTTGTCAACTAAACAGAAAATGGGTAGTAATCTCAAATGTCTTTTAGCAAATGCAAGAAGCTTGACAAACAAAATGGGTGAGCTGGAGATACTGGTAAGTGCTGAACAGTATGATTTAATCGGAATCACGGAAAAGTGGTGGGATGAGACCCACGACTGGTCAGTTAATTTACAAGGCTACTCACTTTTTAGAAAGGACAGAGTAAATAGAAAAGGGGGAGGGATTTGTCTATATGTAAATCCTAAACTAAAGCCCAGTATTAAGGAAGGTGTGCATGACGTAACTGGAACTGATGTGGAGACACTGTGGGTGGAGATTAGCTTAGATGCTAAAAAGAATCGCACATTACTTGTAGGTGTATGCTACAAGCCACCAAATATTAGCATAGATGGAGAAGATCAGCTTTTATTACAAATTGAAAAGGCTGCAAATCTGAATGACGTTCTAATCATGGGAGATTTTAATTACCCAAATATAGATTGGAAGTGTGGCACAACTAGTTCTGCTAAGGGCAGCAAGTTTCTGAACCTGCTTAATAACACATTTATGGCACAATTAGTAGACACCTCAACTAGAATGGATGCCTGTCTGGATTTAGTAATAACAAACAATGAGGAGCTTATCTCAAACATCCAAGTAAGAGAACACTTGGGGAATAGTGACCATAATATGGTCTCATTTGAGATTAATGCAAAAAAGCAAATTGGTAACTACGCCACCAAAACACTTAATTTTAGAAGGGCCAACTTTGATGGACTAAGGGCATCAATGGAACATTTAGACTGGGAACAATTATTTTTTTGGACTTAACACAGAAGACAAGTGGAATGCCTTTAACCCCTTAGTAACAAGACATTTTCACCTTGACTTTCCCTTGGTGACAATGGCTGTTTTGACATTTCTAGGGTGTTTGTGTTTAGCTGTAATTTTTTTCTTTCTCACATACTGTACTCACACAAATTAAATGTTGTTTTTATCGTCATAAGAAGGGCTTTCATTATATACCATTATGTTCATCATATCTTATAATTTACTACAAAGAAAATCATAAAATATGATGAAAAATTTTAAAAAACCCACTTTTTCTAACTTTGACCTAAAATATAATTTACACAAATAAAATCATTAAAAAAGACCCCGTCTAAATAGTTTCTAAATGTTCTCCCGAGTTCAAAAATATGCATGTTTCCATATTTTTCGGTATTTTTTGCGAGTTATGGGGCAAAAACCAAAAATAGTGTTTTTTGTTTTTTTCCTATATTGACCTTTTGACCCCAACCCGAACCCAAAATTTAACCCTAACACTAAATTTAACCCCAACTCTAATCCTTATTATATCCCTTAATATTTTTTAACTTTAATTTAATTTTAACCCTATCCCTTATGCTAAAAAATATTTAATTTTAACCCTATAGGCTAATATAGCTAAATAACCTGTTTTTAATTAATTAAATATGTATTTTAAATATTTTCCATTGCAATGCTACTAAACTACCACTAGGGGCAGTCAAGTACCATATTCAGAGCGACGGAAGTGAAGTTACTTTCACTTCCGAAGCTCAGACCGGCAGAGGGCTTAGCCATAGTGACAGAGCAGCATGCTCCGTCAATATGGCTCCCCACGATCGCTCCGTGGGGCGATCGTGGGGGTTCCAAAATAGAAATTTACGGAACAGTCACCGCAAACATGGGATTGGCTGACACAGGAAAAAGTGTTTAAGCAATTAAACTCTGTTAAGATAGACAAGGCCCCAGGGCCAGATGGTATACACCCAAGGGTCCTTAGAGAGTTAAGCATAATTCTGTCCAGACCAATATTTATGATCTTTAGGGATTCTTTCAGTTCAGGTATAGTGGCGAAAGGCGGATGTCATTCCAATATTTAAAAAGGGATCAAAATCTCTGCCTGGTAATTATAGGCCAGTGAGCTTGACATCTGTAGTGGGGAAATTATTTGAAGGATTGCTAAAGGTGTACACTCAAGAATACATTGTGAATCAGAATATAATTAGTAAAAGTCAACATGGTTTTGTTAAAGACAGGTCTTGTCAAACAAACTTAATAACATTCTATGAATAAGTCAGTAAAAATATAGATCTAGGTGTGGCAGCTGATGTGATCTATTTGGATTTTGCTAAAGCATTTGATACAGTTCCACACAAAAGTTTACGCTACAAATTGAGAGAAATAGGTTTGGGGCAAATGTATGTATTTGGATTGAAAATTGGCTAAAAGATAGAATGCAGAGGGTTGTTGTAAATGGAAAAGCCTCAAATTGGAAGATGGGTATTGAGCGGAGTACCTCAGGGGTCTGTTTTGGGACCTCTTCTTTTTAATATGTTTATTAATGATCTCCCACATTGTGCTGAGAGCTATGTTTCTGTGTTTGCTGATGACACTAAATTAGGTAAGGTAATAAAGATTAATCTTGATGTTTTGTCTTTACAGGAAGATTTGGACAGAGTGGGGGACTGGGCAAGAAAGTGGCAAATGAGGTTCAATATAGACAAATGTAAAGTTATGCATTATGGGAAAAATAATAACAAAGCAACACATAAGTTAAATGGTATTTCCCTGGGAAAAACTACTAACGAAAAGGATTTAGGAATCATTGTAGATAACAAACTTGGCAACAGTGCCCAATGCCAGTCAGCAGCTGCAAGGGCCAATAAGATATTGGCATGTATAAAACAAGGTATAGATTCACAGGAGGAGGACATCATCTTGCCTCTTTACAAATCAATGATAAGACCTCACCTTGAATACGAAGTACAATTCTGGGCACCAGTCCTTAAAAAGGATATTAAGGAACTAGAAAAAGTGCAAAGGAGAGCTACAAAATTAATAAGGGGATTGGAGGATCTTAGTTATGAAGAGAGACTTAAAAAATTGCATTTATTTACTTTAGAAAAAAGGCGTCTTGGAGGGGATATGATAACATTATAAAAATATGTGCAGGGCCAATATAAAGAGCTCTCCAGGGACCTGTTCATTAAAAGAAATGTACAAAGAATAAGAGGTCACCCCCTATGACTGGAAGAGCAAAATTTCATAGACAGCAAAGGAAGGGATTATTTACGGTAAGGACAATAAAGTTATGGAACTCACTGCCAAGAGAGGTAGTGCTATCAACCACAATAGATGCATTTAAAAATGGTCTGGATGTTTTTTTAGAAAAGCAGAACAAACAGGGCTATTAATAATAGAATAAGCATTAATAATAGAGCTTATTGATCCAAGGAGAAATCTGATTTTGGAGTCAAGAAGGAATTTTTCCCCCTAGCAGACAAAATTTGTTTGGATCAAAAGGCTGGAATGATAGGTAGATGGGTTGAACTTGATGGACTTGTGTCTTTTTTCAACCTAAATTACTATGTTACTATGTTACTATGTTACTATGAGGTTCCGTCGTGAAACCACTCTTCTCTGCACGAAAGGAATACAAAACCCCACCGCGAACCCTTCGTCCAAGAACAACGCATCCTCCCACTTACCGCAGCATTTTAGCCATGGCAGCATTGCACTTCTGTTCACCGGAGACCTTCCCTTTTGCTCCCATAGCACTGGATGACCCCCAAGATTTGCCTTTTTTGAAGCATTTGGCGTAACTGTGATTGCCCCTGCACCCGGTACACTCGTGCTTGAAACGGCACAAACCACCCCACTTGCACTGGCTGTCATTAAACAGCCAGCAGAAACCCTTCTTCCCCGAGGCCGGCGAGGAAGCGGCCGGCCACGCCATGAAAGGGCACAGACTTCTGGGCCATCATAAACTTAAGCCAGAGCATAATGTCCATCTGGTCCCATCTCATAGCAGGATTGGCAGCCAGGCTCTGACGAAACTGCTTGTCGTACTGCCACCAAGCCAGCCCCCCATACACCCTATAAGCATCCCAAAAGCCATCCAGATAAGAGAAAAGCGTTTTTCCGTTGCCCTCTGCCCCACTACACTTCCCAATATACAGAAACTCCTCAACCAATTCCAAAAGGTTTTGGGAAGTTTTCTGTAATGTTTCTTCCTCTTCCTCTTTCTTGGCTTTGTCCTCCTTTTTCTCATCCTCCTTCAAGTCAATTGGCTCTTCCAGAGGTTGTAAGGAGAACATTTCCAAGTATTCCCCTCTCCAAATCTTTTCCTTAGTCTCCAATTTTAAATACATACCCAGGGGGCCTGAGTAGGACAGGTAAGAATTGTACACAGCAGTGTCCGGCCCCTTCCCGAAAGTCATAGGTTCCGCCCTTCCCTGCCACCTCCTCAACCGCCACCACCACCGCGGCAAACCGCAACGCGACCCATGCCGCAGCCAAAGTTTGTGGACCAACCTGTCCCTTGCCCTCATTCCATGATTGTTAAAAGGACTGCAAACCTGACAATAAATTATCTTCCCCTTGTGTCCCACCCAGGCCCTTGTGTCTTGTGTGTAAAGAATCAGAACTCTCACCCGTAGCCCCTCCTGCCGTTGCAGACCTCGGTTCAGAACTTCCGGACACTTGAGCTTCGGGAACCACGGAAACGGCTGTTGTCCCACTCGAAACCTGGGTAACTTGCCTCCCACTGTCGTGGGTAGATCTCCTAGAAGGTGAACCAGATTTTGGGGAGTGCTGCAGATGACCAGACAACCTTATCGCAACGTCTATTCTAACGATGCCTGCGCAAAGCTTGCCGCTCCTCGGAATCCAAGACGCTACGAGCCCTACCCCTGGAGCAGGATCTAGACCTTCTATGACGGGGCACCAAAAACTTACGGGGCCCAACAGGTCTACCCCTATGATCCCCAGAAGATGAGCCGGAACCGCTAGCACTGCGGGAAAAAGAGCAGGATTGGCAGCCAGGCGCTGACTAAACTGCTCGTCGTACCGCCACCAATAAAGCCCCCATACACACTATAAGCATCCCAAATGCCATCCAGATAAGAGAAAAGCACAGACTACTTCTGTGGCGGATGCGTTCCCTAGTAAGGCCCCTGCGAGACCTGGCTGCAGACCTACACCTGTTGAGGCTACTCCCACTACCCAAATCCCTAACCTACGGGCCATTTGCCAACTAACTCTGACTGGACTGGGCCTGCGGGATCCAGATGCAGCCTGCCCTTGATCCGGACTGCCTGGCCATGCAGCCATCACCTCTGCAGCTGGATAGCCTGTGGAACCGCCTGTTGCAGCTGTCTCCTCCTCCCCAGCCTGTGCGGTTTGCCCAAGTCTGACGTCGCTCCTGGTCTCCTGGTAGGGACTGGCAGCCTCTGCCCCTTTGCTGCTCCAGCCTGTATCGGTCAGGCCCTCCTTCTCTCTTTCACTGGGGGATCGGTCGTAAACTGACATCCCCGGGCCCTATTCTTCCGGCGAGACGCACCACCTGTTCCACTTCCGGAGGCCTTCTCCCGATCCGATGGCCGTCTCGTGATGGTCCAGCTGCCGACACCTCCTCCGCAGACATCCTCCCGAGCACCAGAGATCCAGGGCTGAGTCTCTGAGGCAGGCGGGTCTTCCTCACCGGACGTGCAGACGGGCCCGGCGCCTGGAATCAGATGCCAATCATTAAGCGTGTTATCATGTGAAACGCGTAAGGCGACCTTACCCTTTTTCTCACCCCAGTTGTTGCTATGTTCCTGTTCCCTTTTATTCGATCCACTTTATTAAAACATTCAATTTTTCACCAACGGAGGAGTGCTCAATATTTTTCTTTCAACCCTGGAATCAGATGCCCCAACTGCTCCCTCGCCCAGCTGGGTCCTCTTCTCCTCGCAGCCTCAAAGATCCCTGCCAGGAGCCTCTCCAGCAATGCATCCATCCTGGAAAAGAAGAAGGATGGAAGCAGGGAGACAGAAAAGAGAACAACATTCTGATAGGATCAAAAAATCTCAGAAGATTTTCCTGTGAGTCTAGACATATATGAGCTCTGTTCCCCACTCCCCAACTCCACTCCTGTACCACCAATAGCTACAGCACGAGCTGTCAAGGCCCTCCTGCACCTAGGCATCTCCGTGGACTGTATTTGCTGTGAATCTTCCATTTGCTTAGGACAAAAAAGTAACTAATGTTAAATTGAAAGAGTAACTTTAAATAGACATCATATAATGAAAGAATACAAATAAACCTTACTGAGTCCTCTTTCTCCATATATAGAATTATCAAGGGGTGGACATGTTGCTTATAATCTTGGCTCTGTATAGCTCTATCAGAGGGCGGACATGTTGTTCAGAAACTTGGTCAGATTTTCCAAGATGAAGAAAGCTTTGACCCAGGATTCTAAACAACATGTCCACCCCCTGACAGAGCTATACAGAGCAAAGATTCTAAACAACATGTCCACCCCCTGACAGAGCTATACAGAGCAAAGATTCTAAACAACATGTCCACCCCCTGACAGAGCTATACAGAGCAAAGATTCTAAACAACATGTCCACCCCCTGACAGAGCTATACAGAGCAAAGATTCTAAACAACATGTCCACCCCCTGACAGAGCTATACAGAGCAAAGATTCTAAACAACATGTCCTCCCCTGATAGTGCTATACAGAGCAAAGATTCTAAACAACATGTCTGCCCACTGATAGAGCTATACAGAGAAAAGATTCTAAATAACATGTCCGCCCCCTGATAGAGCTATACAGAGCACAGATTCTAAACAATCTTTGGGAGACGTCTTTGATTGGCACTATATTACTGGGTATCTGACTGGCACTATATTACTGGGCATCTGATTGGCACTATATTACTGGGTATCTGATTGGCACTATATTACTGGGTATCTGATTGGCACTATATTACTGGGCATCTGACTGGCACTATATTACTGGGCATCTGATTGGCACTATATTACTGGGCATCTGATTGGCACTATATTACTGGGTATCTGATTGGCACTATATTACTGGGTATCTGATTGGCACTATATTACTGGGCATCTGATTGGCACAATATTACTGGGTATCTGATTGGCACTATATTACTGGGTATCTGATTGGCACTATATTACTGGGCATCTGACTGGCACTATATTACTGGGCATCTGACTGGCACTATATTACTGGGCATCTGACTGGCACTATATTACTGGGTTCTGACTGGCACTATATTACTGGGCATCTGACTGGCACTATATTACTGGGCATCTGATTGGCACTATATTACTGGGTTCTGACTGGCACTATATTACTGGGTATCTGATTGGCACTATATTACTGGGCATCTGACTGGCACTATATTACTGGGTATCTGATTGGCACTATATTACTGGGCATCTGACTGGCACTATATTACTGGGCATCTGACTGGCACTATATTACTGGGTTCTGGCTGGCACTATATTACTGGGTTCTGGCTGGCACTATATTACTGGGCTCTGGCTGGCACTATATTACTGGGTATCTGATTGGCATTATATATCTGGGTATCTGACTGGCACTATATTACTGGGCTCTGGCTGGCACAATATTCCTGGGCAACTGACTGGCACAATAATACTGGGCATCTGACTGGCATAATATTGCAGGCATCTGGCTGGCATAATATTACAGGCATCTGACTGGCACAATATTACAGGCATCTGACTGGCACAATATTCCTGGCCTCTGACTGGCACACTATTACAGGCATCTGACTGGCACACTATTACAGGCATCTGACTGGCATATTATTACAGGCATCTGACTGGCACAATATTACAGGCAACTGACTGGCACAATATTCCTGGCCTCTGACTGCACACTATTACAGGCATCTGACTGGCATAATATTACAGGCATCTGACAGGCACCATATTACAGACATCTGACTGGCACAATATTCCTGGCCTCTGACTGCACACTATTACAGGCATCTGACTGGCATAATATTGCAGGCATCTGACTGGCACAATATTACAGAGCACAGATTCTAAACAATCTTTGGGAGACAGGCAGGGCCGTCTTTAACGCGGGGCAAATGGGGCAGCTGCCCTGGGCCCAGTTACTCCTGGGGGGCCCCAAGGCAGCTGTCCCGTGGGCCCCCAGCCCTTCTTGCATTGCGCTTGTGAACGCTTTTCCGATGGATGCGAAGGCCGGAAAAAAAAAAACTGACGCCGGATGTGACGTCGCGTCACATCCGGTGACTGTTTCCCTCCTCCGTGCAAGAGGGAAGACTGCACGGAGGAGACATCCGGCGGGGGACACGGAGCAGATTCATGTAAGTACGGGGGGGGGGGGGCTGGCACAATATTACTGGGCATCTGACTGGCACTATATTACTGGGTATCTGATTGGCACTATATTACTGGGTATCTGATTGGCACTATATTACTGGGTATCTGACTGGCACTATATTACTGGGCATCTGATTGGCACTATAATACTGGGTATCTGATTGGCACTATATTACTGGGTATCTGATTGGCACTATATTACTGGGTATCTGACTGGCACTATATTACTGGGTTCTGACTGGCACTATATTACTGGGCATCTGATTGGCACTATATTACTGGGTATCTGACTGGCACTATATTACTTGGCATCTGATTGGCACTATATTACTGGGCATCTGATTGGCACTATATTACTGGGCATCTGATTGGCACTATATTACTGGGCATCTGATTGGCACTATATTACTGGGTTCTGACTGGCACTATATTACTGGGCATCTGATTGGCACTATATTACTGGGCATCTGATTGGCACTATATTACTGGGCATCTGATTGGCACTATATTACTGGGTATCTGATTGGCACAATATTACTGGGTATCTGATTGGCACTATATTACTGGGCATCTGATTGGCACTATATTACTGGGTATCTGATTGGCACAATATTACTGGTATCTGACTGGCACTATATTACTGGGTATCTGATTGGCACTATATTACTGGGTATCTGATTGGCACTATATTACTGGGTTCTGACTGGCACTATATTACTGGGTATCTGATTGGCACTATATTACTGGGTATCTGATTGGCACTATATTACTGGGTATCTGATTGGCACTATATTACTTGGCATCTGACTTGCACTATATTACTGGGTATCTGATTGGCACTATATTACTGGGTATCTGATTGGCACTATATTACTGGGTATCTGATTGGCACTATATTACTGGGTTCTGACTGGCACTATATTACTGGGTATCTGACTGGCACTATATTACTGGGTATCTGAATGGCACTATATTACAGGCATCTGATTGGCACTATATTACTGGGTATCTGATTGGCACTATATTACTGGGTATCTGATTGGCACAATATTACTGGGTTCTGACTGGCACTATATTACTGGGTATCTGATTGGCACTATATTACTGGGTATCTGACTGGCACTATATTACTGGGTATCTGACTGGCACTATATTACTGGGTATCTGATTGGCACTATATTACTGGGCATCTGACTGGCACTATATTACTGGGCATCTGACTGGCACTATATTACTTGGCATCTGACTGGCACTATATTACTTGGCATCTGACTGGCACTATATTACTGGGTATCTGACTGGCACTATATTACTGGGTTCTGGCTGGCACTATATTACTGGGTTCTGGCTGGCACTATATTACTGGGTATCTGATTGGCATTATATATCTGGGTATCTGACTGGCACTATATTACTGGGCTCTGGCTGGCACAATATTCCTGGGCATCTGACTGGCACAATAATACTGGGCATCTGACTGGCATAATATTGCAGGCATCTGGCTGGCATAATATTACAGGCATCTGACTGGCACAATATTACAGGCATCTGACTGGCACAATATTCCTGGCCTCTGACTGGCACACTATTACAGGCATCTGACTGGCACACTATTACAGGCATCTGACTGGCATATTATTACAGGCATCTGACTGGCACAATATTACAGGCAACTGACTGGCACAATATTCCTGGCCTCTGACTGCACACTATTACAGGCTTCTGACTGGCATAATATTACAGGCATCTGACAGGCACCATATTACAGACATCTGACTGGCACAATATTCCTGGCCTCTGATTGCACACTATTACAGGCATCTGACTGGCATAATATTGCAGGCATCTGACTGGCACAATATTACAGACATCTGACTGGCACAATATTCCTGGCCTCTGACTGGCACACTATTACAGGCATCTGACTGGCACAATATTACAGACATCTGACTGGCACAATATTCCTGGCCTCTGACTGGCATACTATTACAGGCATCTGACTGGCACAATATTCCTGGTATCTGACTGGCACAATATTCCTGGCCTCTGACTGGCACAATATTCCTGGGCTCTGACTGGCACAATATTACTGGGCTCTGACTGGCACAATATTACTGGGCTCTGACTGGCACAATATTACTGGGCTCTGAACGGCACAATATTACTGGGCTCTGACTGGCGTAATATTCCAGGGCATCTGAATGGCATAATGTTCCTGGGCATCTGACTGGCACAATATTACTGGGCTCTGACTGGCACAATATTACTGAGCTCTGACTGGCCCAATATTACAGGCTCTGAATGGCACAATATTACTGTTAATATGGATGGCGGGATTGCATGCAGGGGAGGGGGCAGGGTCCAGGGGGCCCAAGCAAATGCTTGCCCAGGGTCCATTCACTATTAAAGACGGCCCTGGAGACAGGCACAAGCCAAAAATGTTAGCGCAGAAAATCAGAGTGGGGGCTCAACCCACTCGTTTTATTGGGATCTGTATATTTAAAGTCCCCTCTATTGAAGCAAACAAAGATTGATTCCCAGGGTAGCAGGGCAGCTGCCGGTCAGAGGATAACCTGGCCTGTACTATCAAAAGCACCTGCCAGTTTATCCTCAGGTATCGGTACGGACATTGTCACCTGTGAGTTACGCTTTAATCATAAAGATTAGCATTGTCTGAGTGGGGTCAGATCCTATTTAACTACAACTTACATGATAGAAAGATGCAGCATTGTTGGCGAATTAATTGACACTGGTTCATATATTAAATTCTATTATAAACTGACATCGTCTTTGGAGTATGGCTGCCGTTACAATGAGTTTTTATTAGCTAACATGTTAAGCCAAAAATCCAATTTATAAGGAATTAAAATGAGAATAGAAAATGATCCTCTTATAATATTTATATGGAGTTACTGGAGGCAGAGATGGGAGATATTCCTCCCCTGATTTCCCAGACTCCTATTATTTTGCAGATAGTCATTGTAACGTTCTAAATCAGACAGATGGATAATGATGCTTTTTTTTGTGGGGGGAAAGAATGGAGCCTGATTCCAAATTAGAACCATTTTGTTTTAGCATCATATCCTGAAAGCACAGCTGATTTCTTTTATGATCAATTTGCAAAACGATATCTAAAAAAAATAAAATAAACTGAATATAAAAACGTTATGTCATTTTTTTTTTTTCTTCTACAATCTACCAATGTCCTAATTTTAGGTACAGATTGCATACATCCTGAGACTTCTCTACTTCCATGGCACAGCCCCTGTCACCTAAACAGTGTTTATCGTGAGAATGTAAAAGATAAACATGTATAAATGTGCTCCAGAACAATTTACAAAAAAGGTATAATTTAGTGACAGGCGCTACCAAAGAATTCAAAATATTAAACCATGAAGCTCTCCTCCCGTAGGAAAAGATACCTCTAGAGAAGTAAGTGAAGTGTACAGGAGAAGCGCAATAACATCAGCAAAATAAATGTGTAAATCAGTTTGTGTTTATATAAAATTAGTGTTGAGTCGTACCGAACATTACGCTGTTTGGACCCTGGACCCGAACAAGGACATTTCACTGTATGTTCGTGTTGGAGTTCGGGGTTCGGCGATTACATTGTATGTAATGCTATTGGCTTTCTATAAACCGAAATAGAGTCCCCATTCATAAGAATAGGTCAATTGACCAATGGGGACACTCTTACCCACATTTTACTTCCTTTTGCAGCCCGCTAGCCCTTTTCTGGACTTTTTTAGAGGCATTTTAGTGGCCAAAAGTTTGTGTCCCCATTGACTTCAATGGGGTTCGGTGTCAAATTCGAGCACGGACCCGGACATTTTTTCGAAGTTTGGCCGAACCCGCCACGTGTCCGCTCAACTCTATGTAAAATATATGTTTTTAAACCATACTTATAAAACTTGAGGGAGGACAAAATGGATTTTGATTGAAGATCTCAGATGTAGATCATAGCCAAAAAAGCACAAATAGACAGACAATAGTGCACTCTGTTTAACAGGAATTTGATGTTTATATATATATATATATATACATATATATATATAGGGGCTGGGGGTTATACTCACACAACAGGAGCGGTATACTGCTCTCTGTAAACGTGATACTTTCAGTTTTTTTCATCAAAGTGCAATGTGCAGAATGTTATTAGTGTGAAGATAAGAAGAAAAATCCAGCAATCGTGAAATATGTTAATACAAATGTAATAGAAAAGGTATAAAAAAGGGAGGCTTACCTAAAAGTGATGTGAGGTATGTACCTCTCACGCAAACCGCATTAACAGCTTTTGACCTGCTGTATAAGGTAACAAGGCCGCAATATCCCTGTCTGTAGAGGAAACAAGCAGCAGTGTCCTTGCCAGTGTTAAAAGGAACAGGTTTCACCTTTCTTAAGGCAAATCAGCACGAATAAGATCATTTCTGCTCAGCATGAGGAGGAGGGGGCGTGTCAGACGCGTTTCGCCCGATGGCTTCTTCATAGTCACTTCTAATTAGAACAATTACCAACAGATGCATAATACAGTGCTGAGCTAAAACGTAAACGATAAAGTAAGATATATACATACAGGGAACAGTGGTTTTGTCCTTCAGAGATAAATGAATATAGTGTGATACTATTTTACGCATGATTCCCAGCTTGTTTGAGATCTTGTCCATCTTCCAATATTCAGCAATATGATGCTGTTTAAATTACAGCTCTATCTATTCACTTATCAGCATGGTAGAATTCAAACCCTAAAAGCTGGATAAATAGAACCATTTATTGGGAGGGGGAGGGGGTTACATATGGGTGGGGTTTCTCGGAAGGTGTGACTCACACATGGGTGGGCACCAGGGGTGCCATGATCCTCTATTTCCAGGGGGGCCCATGGGTTGCCGTCCTCTCTTGATATTCAGTTATTGAAGATTGGTGGGAATACTCTATGGAGCTTAGATTTCTAAACTTATATATATTATAATAGATTCAAAGTAGAAAAAACTGTATTTAAACTAGAGGCAACTACTTAAAGGTGTATTTTAAATCTGGGGTGTGCTTCAAAGGAAAGCTTTCAGCAAAATAACTTATGTTTAACTGAAATATTGTACTAAGCGTAGAAATTCTTTGATGAAAGAATATAAATAAAACAACTTTATTGAGCCCTCTTTGCTCTGTATAGCTCTATCAGGGGGCGGACATGTTGTTTAGAATTTTTGCTCTGTTTAGCTCTATCAGGGGGCGGACATGTTGTTTAGAATCTTTGCTCTGTATAGCTCTATCAGGGGGCAGACATGTTGTTTGGAATCTTTGCTCTGTATAGCTCTATCAGGGGGCGGACATGTTGTTTAGAATCTTTGCTCTGTATAGCTCTATCAGGGGGCGGACATGTTGTTTGGAATCTTTGCTCTATGCAGTTTTATCGGGGGAGGACATGTTGTTTAGAATCTTTGCTCTGTATAGTTCTATCGGGGGCGGACATGTTGTTTAGAATCTTTGCTCTGTGCAGCTCTATCATGGCTGGACATGTTGTTTCGAATCTTTTCTCTGTATAGCTCTATCAGGGGGGTCATGTTGTTTAGAATCTTTGCACTGTATAGCTCTATCGGGGGTAGACATGTTGTTTAGAATCTTTGCTCTGTATAGCTCTATCGGGGGGCGGACATGTTGTTTAGAATCTTTGCTCTGTGCAGCTCTATCGGGGGAGGACATATTGTTTAGAATCTTTGTTCTATATAGTTCTATCGGGGCGGACATGTTGGTTAGAATCTTTGCTCTGTGCAGCTCTATCATGGCTGGACATGTTGTTTAGAATCTTTTCTCTGTATAGCTCTATCTTCGGGAGTACATGTTGTTTAGAATCTTTGCTCTTAGTAGCTCTATCAGGGGTGGACATATTGTTTAGAATCTTTGCTTTGTATAGCTCTATCAGGGGGAGTACATGTTGTTTAGAATCTTTGCTCTGTATAGCTCTATCAGATCTTTGCTCTGTGCAGCTCTATCAGGGGTGGACATATTGTTTAGAATCTTTGCTTTGTATAGCGCTATCAGGGGGAGTACATGTTGTTTAGAATCTTTGCTCTGTTTAGCTCTATCAGGGGGCGGACATGTTGTTTAGAATCTTTGCTCTGTATAGCTCTATCAGGGGGCAGACATGTTGTTTGGAATCTTTGCTCTGTATAGCTCTATCAGGGGGCGGACATGTTGTTTAGAATCTTTGCTCTGTATACCTCTATCAGGGGGTGGACATGTTGTTTGGAATCTTTGCTCTATGCAGTTCTATCGGGGGAGGACATATTGTTTAGAATCTTTGTTCTATATAGTTCTATCGGGGGCGGACATGTTGTTTAGAATCTTTGCTCTGTGCAGCTCTATCATGGCTGGACATGTTGTTTAGAATCTTTTCTCTGTATAGCTCTATCTTCCGGAGTACATGTTGTTTAGAATCTTTGCTCTTAGTAGCTCTATCAGGGGTGGACATATTGTTTAGAATCTTTGCTTTGTATAGCTCTATCAGGGGGAGTACATGTTGTTTAGAATCTTTGCTCTGTATAGCTCTATCAGATCTTTGCTCTGTGCAGCTCTATCAGGGGTGGACATATTGTTTAGAATCTTTGCTTTGTATAGCGCTATCAGGGGGAGTACATGTTGTTTAGAATCTTTGCTCTGTTTAGCTCTATCAGGGGGCGGACATGTTGTTTAGAATCTTTGCTCTGTATAGCTCTATCAGGGGGCAGACATGTTGTTTAGAATCTTTGCTCTGTATAGCTCTATCAGGGGGCGGACATGTTGGTTAGAATCTTTGCTCTGTATAGCTCTATCAGGGGTGGACATATTGTTTAGAATCTTTGCTTTGTATAGCTCTATCAGGGGGAGTACATGTTGTTTAGAATCTTTGCTCTGTATAGCTCTATCAGATCTTTGCTCTGTGCAGCTCTATCAGGGGTGGACATATTGTTTAGAATCTTTGCTTTGTATAGCTCTATCAGGGGGAGTACATGTTGTTTAGAATCTTTGCTCTGTATAGCTCTATCAGTGGCGGGCATATTGTTTAGAATCTTTGCTCTGTGCAGCTCTATCAGGGGTGCATATATCGGCTCAGATCGGTCATATCTTCTTACATCATTCCAAATTCTAAACACAATGTCTGCCCCGTTATAGAGTTATACGGAGCAGATAAGGTGCTGTATTTATATTCTCTCATTAAAGCATGTCTATATAATATGTCTGCACTTGATACAAATCTTTCAGTAAAACAGAACTTGTTTTTTTGTTGACAGTTAAAAATATACGTTATGGATCCAGCTTAATTAAGAACATTATATTCAAATCCCATTCACAGAATCCATGGAAATTCACACACTTCGGATGCTGTTTTATTAGATGAAATATTCTCTAATACGTCAGAAAGCCACCAAATGATAGGAATGCTAACCTGACCCGTTTCACTTATTTAAAAGACTCATTTTAAACAACAAGCTGCAAAATAAAAACATATTAAAAAATCATAATCGTTGTATCATAATAACCAGTTTCATAATATAATGAGAGAGAAAAGTAATGTAATAACTGTACTATGCTTCTTCCACGGAGGATAAAGAACATTAAGAACATGTAAAAAAAGCTTGAATGTCTCTCAGATTGAATGAATTAGGGAATAAATCTGCCAACGCTCTGCTAGGATTATTCTTGGTTCGCTCTCCGCGACGGGGAAGGGGTGTAACTTTAAATTGTGTTATCATAAGATAATAATCTGCTATCTTCGAATCGATTTCGCCCACATCAGATATAGAATCAGCCAGACCTCGGACAAAGACAAACCTTTCCTATATGCTCTTGGCTTTAAAGGATGTGGGGAGGGTCAGAAAAACCCAAATTTACACCAGCCCAACCATGACCTTTCCTGATCTCAGTCTGGTCGCCACCATGGTGGGCATTGGCACTAAGGGGAGCTATTTATAAAAATAGAGCATGAAAAAAAATGTATGTAATAAATGTGCATCTACCATTTATAGAGTTATTTAAAAAACTGGCTTTAAAAATCCCAAAATGTTTTAAAAAAGAGACACATTTTGCAACTTTTCTACCATGTCAAAGTTTAGGGTGACTTAGAAATGTCCTTGTTCTCCATGAAAACATACATCAAATGAATAGGAAATACAGTCACGATGCTGACTTTTAAAATGATAAACTTGGATTAGCTGACACAGCATTGTGCCATTGGAACGAAGGAGTGATGCTGCTGATAATGGGCCTCTGTCCATTGTAACACAGGGGCGATGCTGCTGATAATGGGCCTCTGTCCATTGGAACACAGGAGTGATGCTGCTGACAATGGGCCTCTGTCCATTGGAACACAGGAGTGATGTTGCTGATAATGGGCCTCTGTCCATTGTAACACAGGGGCAATGCTGCTGATAATGGGCCTCTGTCCATTGGAACACAGGGGCAATGCTGCTGATAATGGGCCTCGGTCCATTGGATCACAAGAGCGATGCTGCTGATAATGAGCCTCTGTCCATCGCAACAAAGGAATTATGCTGCTGACAATGGGCCTCTGTCCATTGGAACACAGGAGTGATACTGCTGATAATGGGGCCTCTGTCCATTGGAACACAGGAGCGATGCTGCTGATAATGGGCCTCTGTCCATTGGGTCACAGGAGTGATGCTGCTGATAATGGGGCCTCTGTCCATTGGGTCACAGGAGTAATGCTGCTGATAATGGGCCCCTGTCGCCTGTGTAGATAAATCCATTAAACGCCAGCTGTTTCCAGCTACAATAATCATTAACACCAGTAACAAGGTCTACACTGTGTTTCTCATCCATTCATTAAATTACAGTTTAAATTAGGTTTTTTTAGATTTTTTTTTTGAAAACACGTAAATGTAAGTGAAGTAGTGTAAAGATGTGCATTATTGTGTAAATCTATGTGTGGTAAAATGACCATCTGAAGATTAGCAGTTTGTCTCAGTTTATATTTTGGTGCCAGATTCAGAGCAGGAAAGATATAGACAGTTTGTCTTTTATGTACAATGGCGTGTTTTACTCACATTTATATGTTCACATTATGACACAAATACAAAAAGTATCTTTTTATGATCACATTTTTTACGGATCTTTTTGCCGCAATCTGCGGAATTTTTTAGAAATCGATAACCTATTTATTTAACTCCTAAATTTCCGTGCTGCTTTTCATTAGGTGTAAACTGCAGTAAATATAGATGCACGTCATTTCTTTATAACACATTTTTTCATCTAATACTGAGCATGTTTAGCGTGTGACGTTTTTATAAATATTCAAGAAAATCTCTCGTGCTCCGATCACACGGACCACAAAGAGACAAGTTATATTTTACCCCATCACAGCAGGTCCCCCTCCTGTTAAGAAATAAATGAATTGCAAGCGACACTGGGAGCTGGTTCCAATATGTGTTTTTTCACTAATGTAGAAGCAGTGAAGTGACTGAACTGTTGGCTCTAGAATGAGAATAAACTGGCACTCAGTCCTCTGACCACCAGAGAGGATGCTTCCTTAGGGTCATGGCTGTCGCCGACAGTCTCTCACCATGGTGCTTCCTTAGGGTCATGGCTGTCGCCGACAGTCTCTCACCATGGTGCTTCCTTAGGGTCATGGCTGTCGCCGACAGTCTCTCACCATGGTGCTTCCTTAGGGTCATGGCTGTCGCCGACAGCCTCTCACCATGATGCTTCCTTAGGGTCATGGTTGTCGCCGACAGCCTCTCATCATGATGCTTCCTTAGGGCCATGGCTGTGGCTGACAGTCTCTCACCATGGTGCTTCCTTAGGGTCATGGCTGTCGCCGACAGCCTCTCACCATGATGCTTCCTTAGGGTCATGGTTGTCGCCGACAGTCTCTCACCATGGTGCTTCCTTAGGGTCATGGCTGTCGCCGACAGCCTCTCACCATGATGCTTCCTTAGGGTCATGGTTGTCGCCGACAGCCTCTCATCATGATGCTTCCTTAGGGCCATGGCTGTGGCTGACAGCCTCTCACCATGATGCTTCCTTAGGGTCATGGCTGTCGCCGACAGTCTCTCACCATGGTGCTTCCTTAGGGTCATGGCTGTCGCCGACAGTCTCTCACTGCTAGTGCAACGAGAGGGCTTCATTTTCACATGCCACCAAAAGAGGGGACCCTAACTAGGCCCCCCTGATGGTTCAAAAATATAACACAAGTGATGTTGGGGCCTCTTAAAACCCAAAAGGTGTACTCCCAAATACGATCCAACATATGTTTGAGCCTCCCATTAATTGACTTTTTGGGGGGAAATTTCAATCAACTGATTGTTGGTTTGTTTTTTGAAGTTGTTAAATACACATGGACCAGTTTTTTAAGAAATGTACTTTTTCTACTAGTTTTATCTAGTGTCATTTCGATTTTTGGGGGAAATTTATACATATGAATTGATTGTTTTTTGGTGAAGTTGTTAAATAAATCCGTGGACCAGTTATTAGGACATTTTTGCTAGTTTTATGTAGTGTCATTTATGTCTTTGGTCAGATCCGTTTACAGAATTAATTACTAAAAAAAATGACTGTTTAAAATCCCAGACGGCAGAGGAGGTATTCATGTGTTTGTATATGAAGCGAGTCCTGGCTATAAGTACAGACTGCTTCCAGTACTACATCAGCACATTACAGAATTCTCATTTATTTGACTGCTACGCTATATCTGGTTCTCCTTCTCTAAACCCTGCACTAGCTTTATCCTTTACCTTCATCCACCAGTGATGGAGAAAGTGAGACTGGAGAACATCATTTTTTGATGTACTTCATGTTGACAACACCTGAGCCAGTAATTCGAGGAAGATGTGAGTGTACATTCAGAGTGGTCACTGAGTTTACTCCAGCGTGATTTATTCATACAGACTCACACCGCTGGGTTTGATTTATTCAGAGATACCTTCCTGCATTACAAGTAATTTATATTGATGAGTGTTGGTTTAGTCATTCCTTTATAAGCAATGCATTGTATGACACTGCTGACCATACCTAAAAGACTACGATCAGATATGTGGGGCGAACACCCGCACTGATTGGCTGTGTGCCTGCACTGATTGGCTGAGCACCTGCACTGATTGGCTGAGCACCCAAAACTGATTGGCTGAGCACCCAAAACTGATTGGCTGAGCACCCGCACTGATTGGTTAAGTGCCTGCACTAATTGGCTAAACACCCGCACTAACTGGCTGAGCATCCGCACTGATTGGCTGAGTGTCTGTACTGATTGGCTGAGCACCAGCATTGATTGGCCGAGCACCTGCACTGATTGGCTGAGTGCCTGCACTGATTGGCTGAGTACCCACAACTGATTGGCTGAGCACCAGCACTAACTGGCTGAGCATCCGCACTGATTGGCTGAGTGTCTGCACTGATTGGCTGAGCACCCGCACTGATTGGCTGAGCGCATGTGTGACAGGGAAAAAAAATTCCGCTCAAATCCACAGCAGTTGGACTCATCCTGGATCAACATGAACTGATCTACTTTACTCTGTATCCATTTCATATCCAGAAACACTTCCAAACATTTTCATAAAACATTGGGAGGTGAAATGATCAAAGCTATTTTTGAGACTAAGTCAAATTTGGCACCTGAGTCTCGAAAACAGCTTTGATCATTTCACCTCCCATGACTTTCAGTGGGGAAGATTCCAACCTGGGTAAAGTAAATCTCGGGTGGGGAGTTTGACTAGGTCACACAATTAAAGTCGAATGTTAGTGACTAGACCCAATCGAGAAGGTGTCTTTACTGTCAGGGTGGTTACACTGGGGAATCCGCAGCCATCTGAAGTCGGTTTGGTCTATTCAGTCAATGTTTTGTGTAGATGTTTTTCTGGATAGAAATAGATCAGGTTGTGTTGATCCAGAGTGAGCCCAACTGCTTTGAAGCCAAGAAAGATTTTTTTCTCCCTGGAGATTAATTTAATTTCTCCGTGGGGCTTATATTCGCTTCTTCTGCTCTAACTTACATGAGGGTGTGGATGGTTTACATGTCTTTTTTCGACCTAACTATGTAGCTTGGCAGCTCGGAGCGTTGATAAGTTCCTCTCGTTTTTGCTGAAATCGTATAAGTTTTCCCAGCATTTTTCTCTTTGTTTTTCCTCTTTTTGGATGGGGGGGGGGGGGATACTTTGAGTTAAAAATCCCAGCGATAGTGCTTGTCGCGGTCTGTATATCTCTGCTGGACATTTCTTCTGATGCTGTTGCCCATTAGCAGAGAAGATGCGGGGGGAGCTTGCCAAGTTATCAGCTCATAACATAATGCGTTAACAGATGTAAGCGAGCGATCATTCCTCTCTCAGAGAATCGTCCTCGGCTCCTCACTATATACACGCTGCTCTCTGACATTATCTTCAGCACCTGCTGCTCTCTTCTATACCTAGCATTCCCCAATTACCATTTATCTTCCATCTGGCTCTCCGCAGGACACAGCACACTGCTAAATATCTTTGCATAGAAAGGAAAACTCAACAGCTGTGCGATTACAAAAACAGGAAAGAAATAGTACGTTCCCCACAGAGGTATCTTATGTGGAGCAGCAAAAAGTTCTGAAGCCATAGAGATTAGAGACGAAGGTGAGCATGGTGTGTACAGATCTTTCACCCCCTGCAGGTGTGCGATGGTTAAAGGATTGGTTATTGACTGGAAGCCTCACCAGGATGCACTATGTACTAAGCACAGGCTTTGGAGAATTCTCACTCCGTAATTGCAATGCCGATCTGGGATGGAAGAGACAGGCAGAATCTGGAGAACTTTCTAAAGGAAAAAAAAGGGAAATCTGATTTTATTTAAACAGAAGGAAAGACTATAAAATGCGTTGGTTATCAGACCTTTCACCTCTCTAAAAAATATGGTCACATCATGCTCTGATAAAAATGTTTAGTCTTAGGACCCTCAATATCGGAATACTTGGTGGGCTACGCATAGCCATCTAATGTGACCAAATCATCTGTAGATGTTTTTCTGTAATTTTTTTGGGAAACCTTTAGCTGTAAGATTTAACCTGTGAGTGACGCCTTTATGTATGGTATATGGTTTGTGTCACTTAATATTGTATGATTAGTTACAGGTCGCATTGTGCTTCTCTTGTCATGAACTACAAACAAGATAAAATTACCTTGTCTTATTGTTTATTATTAGCATTGTGTCTTTAAAACAACACTAACTTCAGCATGGCCTTATACTATACTATAAATATATCGAATGAAAATAGGTCTGAACATTCATTGTGTTAGAAGGACTGAAAAAGGCTTCAGTTAGGAGGAAAATGAGCTTCATGTCTGTTATGGCATCACCTATGGCTTAATTTGAAAATGAACTACATTTATAATTTACATATCAAGCGACAAGGTGATGTCATAAACAGAAGACCCCACAGTCACATTTACACACAGCTTGATCTTTTCTAACTGAAAGAGAAGACTGGATATATAATTTGCCCTCCCATTTAGGTGCCATCCTATAGGGCAGACTATTGGAGTCCATTCTCGGTGAGTCTGTGCTCCCGGATCCCATTCTGTGGGTACATAAACGAAGGTAATAAATACACTTAAATAAGCATAAGACGAACGGCATCAGTTTTACTAAAGAGAACAAAAGGGAGGTGGGTTTTATTCCCAAAGGTTTTTATACAGCAATAGTGTTTAAAAAAAGTCAGTTGTCTATGGCTTCACACTGTGTCAGAGGCAGTAATAGTAACTTGGTTATTTTGTGTAGAGAGTATAACCCATCGTCACTATCTATCCCAGGACGTTTGATTTGAATATTAGGAAAGCTTTATAGAAGGTGTATCCGATTATTCTAATAATGAGTTATATTATCTGTATGTCGTACAGATTTTTATTATATATCTAATGCCCTTAATGTTACTTTTAAACAAATTACAGTTTAAGACGAATAGTTTAAGTCATGCCTGTACCACATTGAAGTATTAGAAGATTCCCATACGGGTCCATTGATCATGTTCCTGATATATTCGTGGCTCTTGTGAGAGCAGTATCATGGGGGGGATTATATCACATATGTCATGAATTTACTACACTGTATACATGTCATGTGTTTTCATTTCCATGTATGACCTACATGTAGATGCATCGATACATACATCCCAGACATTGTAAAGTTCTCTCTTGTTTGTTAGTTTCATTAAGCGTAATCCTTCACTTTGCTTTAGACCTGGTTATTTGTCTTTTGTGTTTGGAGTACTGTCGGTGACACTGGATTTTTTATACTGGATACTGGATGTTTTTATGGCCATAAAGCTTGGCTGATGCAAGAATTCGGCATCCCATTCCCATAGACTCCATATGGGAATCATCTCGGCATAGTCAACTTTCTATCTCCCAAAATAATAAAAGAGTGTGAAATATTCCACGATGAAGGGTCTGGCCGGTTCCTGACATCAAGGAAGTCTACCTAAATCCAACATATGATCAGAGATCTCCGGGGGAAGGAAGGACCCTACAGCTAAACAGCGCTCCAGAGGAATACTAACAGATCAACAGAGCCAGGGAGCGTGGGGTATGACATCCCATCATGCTCAGCCAACCATTGCTAGCTTTAATGTGTCCTCTCTGCTCTGTACAGATCCAGAGACTGTGAAGGTCCCAGGTGGACAAACACTGGGGTTAATGTATCAGAAATGGAGTTATACCATAATTAATATCTACCCTGTGTATAAAATGATAACCAAGAGAACAATGCCAAAACACGCCAGCTGCACCAAAATAAAATATGTGATGGACGAATCTGTACAAAAAGGTCACAAAACTGCACACATTGTAAATCAATTTATTGGATCACAATTCTCCTAACTACCAAACTTCCGATGTCTGGGGGATAAGATTTTTCTCTCATTCCAGCATTTTTTTTTCCTCCGGAGCATTTTCTGTTTTTTTCTCTCATCTGTGACCTTGACCTCCGTACGGCACCATCGACAGCTTGTCACATCAGATGACAAAACAGAAAGTATTGAGTGGCTCTGGGAGTGAGCCAAAGACTATTATTTATTAATAATTCCCACTCAAAGATCATTCCTGTTCGTGGTTTGTAAAGTTACAGGAATTGGCTCCTCCTCCTCGCTTAATGTCTTCCGCGTTGGGGAGTATCACCTGTTTCGGACATTTTGAGATGGTTCAGAGGACCTATGGGCTTTATTTGGTACATATTGTGTTGTACATTGGCGGCTGTGTGTCCCTGGCCTGTATCTCTGTTATTTTATCTTTGTCAATGTTTCCTTACTTTTCCTTTATTAAATTATTGAATTAAACATGTTTTCCACATGGACTCAGTATCTGTTATGTTCAATAAACCACAGACTATTGTTTGATCTTTGTACCCTCTGTCCTGTTATAATTTTCACCCCAGCTTTTGCTGCATCTCCTCTGTTTGATACATTGGAGAGTGGTTCACCGGACAGATGCTGTGCACCAGGAGTATTACTGGATATAATCACATATCCTTCTATTTTATTGCAGCCCCATAGGTGCAGAAACATCCAAACAGCTGAATTAGTCTGTCAAGAAGGAAAGAGGTACAGAAGAGGCATCTCCCTTCCCAAAATTGGGACACTTCGCAGGTATAAGTAATCCACGCATTTGACGTGCACGATGTGTTATAATTGGTGAGAGTGGGAGCAATGTTTAACCCTTTCTGTGGGGGGTACATGGCTCAGACATCTTGGTTTGTAGGGTTACGGTGTAATCACTTGTGTCTTTCTCTTGCCTTTGCTACAGGAGAGATTTCAGCTGTTGGAGCCTTGATATCCATCAGCCGCCAGTCTGTTAAACCTGGACTTACTTGTAAGTGTGAAGAATTTCCTCCATTTACTAAATGTTCAGGTGAATCTCCAGGGTCCCAGCAGCTGTTTATAACAGTATTTCTGCTGCCAGGTTGAATCGCCCCCCAGTGCTCTCTCTATATAACTGTGCAATAAATCTCCAGACTTCCCAACTCCTCGAGTCACGTCCTACAGACACAGGGAATATCGTTTAATGATTGGAGATAAATTACCCACATGGAACTCGAGTCTGAAGCTTCCAAACGTGCAAAACTGGGATTATTGGCTGTGGATTAAGATCTGTATAGTGAGATCCTGGAATAAATCACAGAGCTGGATATAACTCTGGCTATTATTTCATTGGTTTCCAAATTAACCACACATTATCCATGGCCAGCTGAGCTCTTCTATATATTATCTATACATTGTGCAGGGCCTGGTGAGTCTCTCCTGCTAGAAGAACAGAGTTGGCCCTGTATAATGCATTGTTATAAAGTGACAGTGTGTAAAGATGTAACTCTGCATTATCCATGGCCAGCTGAGCTCTTCTATATAATCTTCTATACATTGTGCAGGGTCTGGTGAGTTTCTCCTGCTAGAAGAACAGAGTTGGCCCTGTATAATACATTGTTATAAAGTGACAGTGTGTAAAGATGTAACTCTGCATTATCCATGGGCAGCTGAGCTCTTCTATATATTCTTCTATACATTGTGCAGGGTCTGGTGAGTTTCTCCTGCTAGAAGAACAGAGTTGGCCCTGTATAATACATTGTTATAAAGTGACAGTGTGTAAAGATGTAACTCTGCATTATCCATGGCCAGCTGAGCTCTTCTATATATTATCTATACATTGTGCAGGGCCTGGTGAGTTTCTCTTGCTAGAAGAACAGAGTTGGTCCTGTATAATGCATTGTTATAAAGTGACAGTGTGTAAAGATGTAACTCTGCATTATCCATGGCCAGCTGAGCTCTTCTGTATATTCTTCTATACATTGTGCAGGGTTTGGTGAGTTTCTCCTGCTAGAAGAACAGAGTTGGCCCTGTATAATGCATTGTTATAAAGTGACAGTGTGTAAAGATGTAACTCTGCATTATCCATGGCCAGCTGAGCTCTTCTATATATTCTTCTATACATTGTGCAGGGTCTGGTGAGTTTCTCCTGCTAGAAGAACAGAGTTGGCCCTGTATAATGCATTGTTATAAAGTGACAGTGTGTAAAGATGTAACTCTGCATTATCCATGGCCAGCTGAGCTCTTCTATATATTATCTATACATTGTGCAGGGCCTGGTGAGTCTCTCCTGCTAGAAGAACAGAGTTGGCCCTGTATAATGCATTGTTATAAAGTGACAGTGTGTAAAGATGTAACTCTGTATTATCCATGGCCAGCTGAGCTCTTCTATATATTCTTCTATACATTGTGCAGGGCCTGGTGAGTTTCTCCTGCTAGAAGAACAGAGTTGGTCCTGTGTAATGCATTGTTATAAAGTGACAATGTGTAAAGATGTAACTCTGCATTATCCATTGCCAGCTGAGCTCTTCTATATATTATCTATACATTGTGCAGGGCCTGGTGAGTCTCTCCTGCTAGAAGAACAGAGTTGGTCCTGTATAATGCATTGTTATAAAGTGACAGTGTGTAAAGATGTAACTCTGTATTATCCATGGCCACCTGAGCTCTTCTATATATTATCTATACATTGTGCAGGGCCTGGTGAGTCTCTCCTGCTAGAAGAACAGAGTTGGCCCCGTATAATGTATTGTTATATAGTGACAGTGTGTAAAGATGTAACTCTGCATTATCCATGGCCAGCTGAGCTCTTCTATATATTCTTCTATACATTGTGCAGGGTCTGGTGAGTTTCTCCTGCTAGAAGAACAGAGTTGGTCCTGTATAATGCATTGTTATAAAGTGACAGTGTGTAAAGATGTAACTGCATTATCCATGGCCAGCTGAGCTCTTCTATATATTCTTCTATACATTGTGCAGGGTCTGGTGAGTTTCTCCTGCTAGAAGAACAGAGTTGGTCCTGTATAATGCATTGTTATAAAGTGACAGTGTGTAAAGATGTAACTCTGCATTATCCATGGCCAGCTGAGCTCTTCTATATATTCTTCTATACATTGTGCAGGGTCTGGTGAGTTTCTCCTGCTAGAAGAACAGAGTTGGTCCTGTATAATGCATTGTTATAAAGTGACAGTGTGTAAAGATGTAACTCTGCATTATCCATGGCCAGCTGAGCTCTTCTATATATTCTTCTATACATTGTGCAGGGCCTGGTGAGTTTCTCCTGCTAGAAGAACAGAGTTGGTCCTGTAAAATGCATTGTTATAAAGTGACAGTGTGTAAAGATGTAACTCTGCATTATCAATGGCCAGCTGAGCTCTTCTATATATTCTTCTATACATTGTGCAGGGTCTGGTGAGTTTCTCCTGCTAGAAGAACAGAGTTGGCCCTGTATAATGCATTGTTATAAAGTGACAGTGTGTAAAGATGTAACTCTGCATTATCCATGGCCAGCTGAGCTCTTCTATATATTCTTCTATACATTGTGCAGGGTCTGGTGAGTTTCTCCTGCTAGAAGAACAGAGTTGGTCCTGTATAATGCATTGTTATAAAGTGACAGTGTGTAAAGATGTAACTCTGCATTATCAATGGCCAGCTGAGCTCCTCTATATATTCTATACATTGTGCAGGGTCTGGTGAGTTTCTCCTGCTAGAAGAACAGAGTTGGTCCTGTATAATGCATTGTTATAAAGTGACAGTGTGTAAAGATGTAACTCTGCATTGTCCATGGTCAGCTGAGCTCTTCTATATATTCTTCTATACATTGTGCAGGGTCTGGTGAGTTTCTCCTGCCAGAAGAACAGTTAGCCCTGTATAATGCATTGTTATAAAGTGACAGTGTGTAAAGATGTAACTCTACATTATCCATGGCCAGCTGAGCTCTTCTATATATTCTTCTATACATTGTGCAGGGTCTGGTGAGTTTCTCCTGCTAGAAGAACAGAGTTGGTCCTGTATAATGCATTGTTATAAAGTGACAGTGTGTAAAGATATAACTCTATTATCCATGGCCAGCTGAGCTCTTCTATATATTATCTATACATTGTGCAGGGCCTGGTGAGTTTCTCCTGCTAGAAGAACAGAGTTGGCCCTGTATAATGCATTGTTATAAAGTGACAGTGTGTAAAGATGTAACTCTGCATTATCCATGGCCAGCTGAGCTCTTCTATATATTATTCTATACATTGTGCAGGGCCTGGTGAGTCTCTCCTGCTAGAAGAACAGAGTTGGCCCTGTATAATGCATTGTTATAAAGTGACAGTGTGTAAAGATGTAACTCTGCATTATCCATGGCCAGCTGAGCTCTTCTATATATTCTTCTATACATTGTGCAGGGTCTGGTGAGTTTCTCCTGCTAGAAGAACAGAGTTGGCCCTGTATAATGCATTGTTATAAAGTGACAGTGTGTAAAGATGTAACTCTGCATTATCCATGGCCAGCTGAGCTCTTCTATATATTCTATACATTGTGCAGGGTCTGGTGAGTTTCTCCTGCTAGAAGGACAGAGTTGGCCCTGTATAATGTATTGTTATAAAGTGACAGTGTGTAAAGATATAACTCTATTATCCATGGCCAGCTGAGCTCTTCTATATATTATCTATACATTGTGCAGGGCCTGGTGAGTTTCTCCTGCTAGAAGAACAGAGTTGGCCCTGTATAATGCATTGTTATAAAGTGACAGTGTGTAAAGATGTAACTCTGCATTATCCATGGCCAGCTGAGCTCTTCTATATATTCTTCTATACATTGTGCAGGGCCTGGTGAGTTTCTCCTGCTAGAAGAACAGAGTTGGTCCTGTATAATGCATTGTTATAAAGTGACAGTGTGTAAAGATGTAACTCTGTATTATCCATGGCCAGCTGAGCTCTTCTATATATTCTTCTATACATTGTGCAGAGTCTGGTGAGTTTCTCCTGCTAGAAGAACAGAGTTGGTCCTGTATAATGCATTGTTATAAAGTGACAGTGTGTAAAGATGTTACTCTGCATTATCCATGGCCAGCTGAGCTCTTCTTTATATTCTTCTATACATTGTGCAGGGACTGGTGAGTTTCTCCTGCTAGAAGAACAGAGTTGGTCCTGTATAATGCATTGTTATAAAGTGACAGTGTGTAAAGATGTAACTCTGCATTATCCATGGCCATCTGAGCTCTTCTATATATTCTTCTATACATTGTGCAGGGCCAGCTGAGCCCTTCTATATATTCTTCTATACATTGTGCAGGGCCTGGTGAGTTTCTCCTGCTAGAAGAACAGAGTTGGCCCTGTATAATGCATTGTTATATAGTGACAGTGTGTAAAGATGTGACTCTGTATTATCCATGGCCAGCTGAGCTCTTCTATATATTCATCTATACATTGTGCAGGGTCTGGTGAGTTTCTCCTGCTAGAAGAACAGAGTTGGCCCTGTATAATGCATTGTTATAAAGTGACAGTGTGTAAAGATGTGACTCTGCATTATCCATGGCCAGCTGAGCTCTTCTATATATTCTTCTATACATTGTGCAGGATCTGGTGAGTTTCCCCTGCTAGAAGAACAGAGTTGGCCCTGTATAATGCATTGTTATAAAGTGACAGTGTGTAAAGATGTAACTCTGCATTATCCATGGCCAGCTGAGCTCTTCTATATATTCTTCTATACATTGTGCAGGGTCTGGTGAGTTTCTCCTGCTAGAAGAACAGAGTTGGCCCTGTATAATGCATTGTTATAAAGTGACAGTGTGTAAAGATGTAACGCTGCATTATCCAGGATAGGTACGTGCTGATGTCACTGTGTCATGATGTAATTAACCAATCAGATTGCTTTGTTCCTGTACAAGGTTCTATACCCAGAGCCCCTCTCTTAGTATCTATAGTAAAACTTGTGAGATGTGTATAAAGCGATCCAGCTGTCAGCATTTCCCTACTTATTTACATTCTGTCATTAAACATGAAAATCTGCCAGTTTGCCTGATTATTAGAAGATAATGACTCTGCTCGTTAAATCTCAACTGTCAGCAAAAAATACATTCTGTTTAATCATAATATTGCATTAAGTGTAGACATTTTACATAGAAATGCTTTAATGAAAGAATGCAAATATAGTACATTATTGAGCCCTTTTTGCTCTGTATAGCTCTATCAGGGGGCAGACATGTTTAGAATCCTTGCTCTGTATAGCTCTATCAGGGGGCAGACATGTTGATTAGAATCTTTGCTCTGTATAGCTCTATCAGGGGCAGACATGTTGTTTAGAACTTTGCTCTGTATAGCTCTATCAGGGGGCAGACATGTTTATAATCCTTGCTCTGTATAGCTCTATCAGGGGGCAGACATGTTGATTAGAATCTTTGCTCTGTATAGCTCTATCAGGGGCAGACATGTTGTTTAGAACTTTGCTCTGTATAGCTCTATCAGGGGGCAGACATGTTTATAATCCTTGCTCTGTATAGCTCTATCAGGTGGCAGACATGTTTATAATCCTTGCTCTGTATAGCTCTATCAGGGGGCAGACATGCTGATTAGAATCTTTGCTCCGTATAGCTCTATCAGGGGCAGACATGTTGATTAGAATATTTGCTCTGTATAGCTCTATCAGGGGCAGACATGTTGATTAGAATCTTTGCTCTGTATAGCTCTATCAGGGGCAGACATGTTTATTAGAATCTTTGCTCTGTATAGCTCTATCAGGGGCAGACATGTTGATTAGAATCGTTGCTCTGTATAGCTCTATCAGGGGGCAGACATGTTGTTTAGAATCTTTGCTCTGTATAGCTCTATCAGGGGCAGACATGTTGATTAGAATCTTTGCTCTGTATAGCTCTATCAGTGGTTGGACATGTTGTTTAGAATCTTTGCTCTGTATAGCTCTATCAGGAGGCGGACATGTTTGGAATCTTTGCTCTGTGTGGCTCTACCAGGGGGTAGACATGTTGTTTAGAATCTTTGCTCTGTATAGCTCCATCATGGGACGGACATGTTGTTTGGAATCTTTGCCCTGTGTAGCTTTATCAGGAAGCGGACATGTTGTTTGGAATCTTTGCTCCTTATAGCTCTATCAGGGGGCGGACATGTTGTTTAGAATCATTGCTCTGAAAAGCTCTATCAGGGGGCAGACATGTTTATAATCCTTGCTCTGTATAGCTCTATCAGGGGGCAGACATGTTGATTAGAATCTTTGCTCTGTATAGCTCTATCAGGGGCAGACATGTTGATTAGAATCTTTGCTCTGTATAGCTCTATCAGGGGCAGACATGTTGATTAGAATCTTTGCTCTGTATAGCTCTATCAGGGGCAGACATGTTTATTAGAATCTTTGCTCTGTATAGCTCTATCAGGGGCAGACATGTTGATTAGAATCTTTGCTCTGTATAGCTCTATCAGGGGGCAGACATGTTGTTTAGAATCTTTGCTCTGTATAGCTCTATCAGGGGCAGACATGTTGATTAGAATCTTTGCTCTGTATAGCTCTATCAGTGGTTGGACATGTTGTTTAGAATCTTTGCTCTGTATAGCTCTATCAGGAGGCGGACATGTTTGGAATCTTTGCTCTGTGTGGCTCTACCAGGGGGTAGACATGTTGTTTAGAATCTTTGCTCTGTATAGCTCCATCAGGGGACGGACATGTTGTTTGGAATCTTTGCCCTGTGTAGCTTTATCAGGAAGCGGACATGTTGTTTGGAATCTTTGCTCCTTATAGCTCTATCAGGGGGGCGGACATGTTGTTTAGAATCATTGCTCTGAAAAGCTCTATCAGTGGGTGTATATGTTGTTTAGAATCTTTGCTCTGTATAGCTCTATCAGGGGGCGGACATGTTGTTTAGAATCATTGCTCTGAAAAGCTCTATCAGTGGGTGTATATGTTGTTTAGAATCTTTGCTCTGTATAGCTCTATCAGGGGGCGGACATGTTGTTTAGAATCTTTGCTCTGTATAGCTCTATCAGGGGGCGGACATGTTGTTTAGAATCTTTGCTCTGTATAGCTCTATCAGGGGGTGGACATGTTGTTTAGAATCTTTGCTCTGTATAGCTCTATCAGGGGGCGGACATGTTGTTTAGAATCTTTGCTCTGTATAGCTCTATCATGGGGTGTATATGTTGTTTAGAATCTTTGCTCTGTATAGCTCTATCAGGAGGAGGGCATGTTGTTTAGAATCTTTGGTCTGTATGGCTCTATCAGGGGGCGGACATGTTGTTTAGAATCTTTGCTCTGTATAGCTCTATCAGGAGGAGGGCATGTTGTTTAGAATCTTTGCTCTGTATAGCTCTATCAGGGGTGGACATATTGTTTAGAATCTTTGCTCTGAATAGCTCTATCATTGAAATTCTCTCTTTCATACATAAAGCATTAAATGGTTGTAGCTGATTTCTGAGAACCTGGACTCACTGACTGTTGGTCTTCTGTCGTCTCCCCAACCAGCTGGGAATAGTCTAAGTATTTTTATTAAAGAGCCCCTCCTGCTTGATTTATACCCCCATATCTCTGTGGATTATGTTGTATTCTGAACACTTATACTGTGAATGTAGAAGATCCAATATGTTCAGAAATGATCTATATATTGTGCGAGCAGCCTGTGGTGTCTCCAGTTTATGACATCACTGGTGGCTTGATATGTAGATTGACTGCTGTATATACAATACATGGTGATACATTACTGTTAATAAGTAGCTAAATATGAATATACAATGTATCAGTAGTAACAGGTATCTAGGATGAAGCCCAGCCGGCAGCTTGCAGGTAATAAAACACTAAATAGAGGTAGATGTTTAAATCAGCGGTGCTTGTAAATGGTAAAGGCAGCTTTAGATATCAAAGTATGGGAGCAAGGAGCGCTGCGTTACTATACTGTGTGTGTGGGAGCGAGGAGCGCTGCGTTACTATACCGTGTGTATGGGAGCGAGGAGCACTGCGTTACTATACCCTGTGTATGGGAGCGAGGAGCACTGCGTTACTATACCGTGTGTGTGGGAGCGAGGAGCGCTGCGTTACTATACTGTGTGTATGGGAGCGAGGAGCGCTGCGTTACTATACCGTGTGTATGGGAGCGAGGAGCGCTGCGTTACTATACTGTGTGTGGGAGCGAGGAGCACTGCGTTACTATACCGTGTGTATGGGAGCGAGGAGCGCTGCGTTACTATACTGTGTGTATGGGAGCGAGGAGCGCTGTGTTACTATACTGTGTGTGTGGGAGCGAGGAGTGCTGCGTTACTATACCGTGTGTATGGGAGCGAGGAGCGCTGCGTTACTATACTGTGTGTATGGGAGCGAGGAGCGCTGCGTTACTATACCGTGTGTATGGGAGCGAGGAGCGCTACGTTACTATACCGTGTGTATGGGAGCGAGGAGCGCTACGTTACTATACCGTGTGTGGGAGCGAGGAGCACTGCGTTACTATACCGTGTGTGTGGGAGCGAGGAGCGCTGCGTTACTATACCGTGTGTGTGGGAGCGAGGAGCACTGCGTTACTATACCGTGTGTATGGGAGCGAGGAGCGCTGCGTTACTATACTGTGTGTATGGGAGCGAGGAGCGCTACGTTACTATACCGTGTGTATGGGAGCGAGGAGCGCTACGTTACTATACCGTGTGTGGGAGCGAGGAGCGCTGCGTTACTATACCGTGTGTGTGGGAGCGAGGAGCGCTGCGTTACTATACCGTGTGTATGGGAGCGAGGAGCGCTGCGTTACTATACCGTGTGTATGGGAGCGAGGAGCGCTGCGTTACTATACCGTGTGTATGGGAGCGAGGAGCGCTGCGTTACTATACCGTGTGTATGGGAGCGAGGAGCGCTGCGTTACTATACCGTGTGTATGGGAGCGAGGAGCGCTGCGTTACTATACCGTGTGTATGGGAGCGAGGAGCGCTGCGTTACTATACCGTGTGTATGGGAGCGAGGAGCGCTGCGTTACTATACCGTGTGTATGGGAGCGAGGAGCGCTGCGTTACTATACCGTGTGTGTGGGAGCGAGGAGCGCTGCGTTACTATACCGTGTGTGTGGGAGCGAGGAGCACTGCGTTACTATACCGTGTGTATGGGAGCGAGGAGCGCTGCGTTACTATACTGTGTGTATGGGAGCGAGGAGCGCTACGTTACTATACCGTGTGTATGGGAGCGAGGAGCGCTACGTTACTATACCGTGTGTGGGAGCGAGGAGCACTGCGTTACTATACCGTGTGTGTGGGAGCGAGGAGCGCTGCGTTACTATACCGTGTGTATGGGAGCGAGGAGCGCTGCGTTACTATACCGTGTGTATGGGAGCGAGGAGCGCTGCGTTACTATACCGTGTGTATGGGAGCGAGGAGCGCTGCGTTACTATACCGTGTGTATGGGAGCGAGGAGCGCTGCGTTACTATACCGTGTGTATGGGAGCGAGGAGCGCTGCGTTACTATACCGTGTGTATGGGAGCGAGGAGCGCCGCTTTACTATACTGTGTGTATGGGAGCGAGGAGAGCTGCGTTACTATACTGTGTGTGTGTGGGAGCGAGGAGCTGTTTCCACTAGGCCTTGGAATGTGGTAGAACCAACCTGGGGCCTCAATCTTCTGGGGGAATATGGTTACCCTACACCAGGCCTTGTGTCTCCATAACACCGTAGTTCCTGAATCTGGGCTCTCAGAGTCCAATTGCACAATGACCCCACTCCTGATGAATCTAAACATGTCCGCCCACTGATAGAGATATGTGGAGAAAAAATGACTCAGTTGGGTGCTTTACTTTATATTCTTTCATTTAAACATTTCTATTAAAAATCCCCCACTTGATACAATCTTTCAACTAAACATAACTTTTTTTGCTGTCAGTTGTCCTTAACCGTTGCTTTTACCATAGAATAATGTAGTGTCACTAGCGTGAGGATAAGCTGGTACCTAGTTATGATAGTACATTTCAAGTCATCCTCTGACCGGCAGAAGCAGATCGCTTGGTCTGGTCAGTGACTGTCTGTCTCTGTTAGTGCAGAGAGAGACCCTCATTTTTACATGGGATGCGCAGAGCGGGTCCTAACTAAGTTATATTAATAATTCCCTATAATCCCCTCTGTTGATCCCATGTAAAAAGGAGAGTTTCTCTGCAGTAGAAGAGAGAGGCCAGCTATGTACATACCCGATCAGACGAGCAGGGATGACACTGTCAGCGCATGCCATCCTCCAGAGCCAAAAGTAACCCCCCTTGGGCTAAAGATAAGGAAACGTCCCCTTTAATGAAGCTCTGAAAATGGATTGTTTATTATACACAGGCAAGAGTCTGCCTTATACAGGGAAGTAGCCCCACACGTTGCCTTCCTTATACATAACCCTCAAGGTTATCCTTGTTTATCCTCTATATTACAGTGAAAACAATGGAGGAAAATCTGACACGATCAACATCTGCACAAAAAATACGTTGTACTTGTAATGCCAGTGATCCAAGTATGGTTTCCAACCATTCCCCATGTATAAAATGCATCCTGACAGCTGTAAATGTAATGAGCAGGAAAAGGCCTGAAAAAACACACAGAAGCAGCATCATTATTTATACATCGTAATTAGTTAATTGATTCGCTTCCCTTGTGCGCAGTGCTAGGCAGCGTTCAAATGTAATATGGCTGGTAAAAAAAACTGGCCACGGAAGAAAACCTATCCAAAAATCCAGTCACAAGTGATATTTGACTAGACCCCCGGTACACTAATATGCTATATGTAAGGGTCAGTGGGGGGTAAAGATCTAAAAGTCCTCTAATTATCAACAACATTGCACTGGTTTCTTTGGCAACAGAGACACACTAAGAACTTTGCCTTAAAGAATGTTTATATTTAACCCCAATGCACTGTAGGTCATGGATAATTCTGTAGGTCATGGACCACCCTGTAGAACATGAACCAACCATTCTGTAGGTCATGGAACACCCTGTAGAACATGAACCAACCATTCTGTAGGTCATGGAACACCCTGTAGAACATGAACCAACCATTCTGTAGGTCATGGACCACCCTGTAGGTCATGGACCACCCTGTAGAACATGAACCAACCATTCTGTAGGTCATGGACCACCCTGTAGAACATGAACCAACCATTCTGTAGGTCATGGACCACCCTGTAGAACATGAACCAACCATTCTGTAGGTCATGGACCACGCTGTAGGTCATGTCTGGATGCATTGAGGTCATTGTGTGGAAGTACATCATCTACATGTAGATTTCCCATGCTCCTTCCTGCACTGCTCAGCGGCTGTATTGAATTAAATAATGTCCAGCCCCCCGCTTACCCCCCCCCCCCCCCCCCGCCTCTCTCCCTCTCTAATGCAAGCTCCTGGATAATGTGCATCAGACAGACATTAGAAATCAGCCATTCCCATTATTTAAATGTCCTTCTTGAGACAAGTTGTCCGAGCTGAATACCCGAGCCTGCTAATTACTGGATCAATACTTGCAATATTACCTCCCTGTACAGCTAATATCTCTTCTCTATCACCTCATATCCTGGTTTCCGCTTACAGACCATCATTTCTTTCCAATCTATAAAGCTTTAAAAAGAAAGTACAGTTTGAGATCTTCTGATAAAGTGGCGTTTATTGTCCATGGGGGGTTTGGATTAGCGTTGCCGCGAGAGGTTCCACCCAGTAAGGGTTAATCTGCGTCCGAATGGATGACTCACTCCTCTGAAGGCCAGACTCATTTCCGCTGACCTCCCGGGTGGACCATGTATTCTCTGCACAGTTCCATGGGTTAAAGCCTCTCGGGAGGGTTGTTTGTATTGATCCTGGATATACTTGTAGCAGATAATTGTATCCACCCGGCAGTGACCTCCTTCCAATGCAAACGAGAGAGACCTGGCATAACATAAACGCGGAATTACTTTCTATGCATTGATTGCTTGTGTTAAGGTAACGCTTTCTGGAGCTCGGCACAAAACCGGATTTCAGATAAGTGACTTAATCACAGTTATTTTGCTTGTTGCAGAGGAGGGAGGGAAGGAATACTCTGGCTCAATCTATTCCTCTACCTCCATTAAACAAACAGTCAGGTCTGGATTTATTTTTTGTGTCAAGAATTCTGCTTCACACATTCATACGAGTCAGAAATGTACCAAATGCCCCTGTTTGCTATATTTTTTGGGGAGCACTGAGGCAGATTTCTTTCTCTGTACAAACTGGGGGTTATGTAGAAAGGTCAGCTCTACAGATAAGGTCTTAAAATGGTGCAGTCTCCATGGCGACTAGTGACATGTTCCTGCTGATTACATCACTTTTAGAACTTTGACCCAGAAATCAACTTCATACAGAACTCTCAATGTTTCCAAAATGATTCTCTTGCCCTCACCCGGCGAGTTATGGTAACCTCCCTGCTTATCTTATACTAAGCTGTACTAATTGTCCACCAGATCGTACACTTTGGATTCGTTAGGATGCAGACTGCACACCCCAATGTCACATTCCCTTGTCTATTCCCTGAAATTCCCTTTGTCATGAATAAAGTAATTTGTGTGTCTGCTGCATGCTGTGTGATATGGAATATTCAGCACCACGGACAGCAGCAGTATCAGCATTGCAATGACTGGAGAGTCCGATCCGCCACTCTGCAGACACTACAGATTGGTAGAGAAAGTAAAGAGTTCTCATGCGTCTGCCCAGGAAATGTCATGTTATTGGGAGAACAGCGAGTATGGACTTCAGGCTGCAACTCAATACTGAGATGTCAGAGAATGGAGTAATCCAAACAGGATGACAGTCCGGGGATTCCTGCTAATTAGAATCACATTTACTCATCATACATTAAGTCTGACACAGTGGAAGCTGTGTAAATAGTATGGCGTTATTTACTTAGTATAGTATATCAGGGAGAGGTCACGGGTAAAAGTCTGTAAGTGACTTATTCATAGAAACAAAGAATGTGTCAACGGAAGATAAGAACCATTCAGCCCATCAAGTCTGCCCAAATTATCTTATATCTAGGATAGCCTTATACCTATCCCATGCATGCTTAAATTCCTTCACTGTATTAACCTCTACCACTTCTACTGGAAGACTATTCCATACATCCACTACCCTCTCAGTAAAGTAATACTCTCATTAGTCCCTGGCCTTATCTTATATCTAGGATAGCCTTATACCTATCCCATGCATGCTTAAACTCCTTCACTGTATTAACCTCTACCACTTCTACTGGAAGACTATTCCATACATCCACTACCCTCTCAGTAATGTAACACTTTCATTAGTCCCTGACCTTATCTTATATCTAGGATAGCCTTATACCTATCCCATCCATGCTTAAACTCCTTCACTGTATTAACCTCTACCACTTCTACTGGAAGACTATTCCATGCACCCACTACCCTCTCAGTAAAGTAATACTATCATTAGTCCCTGGCCTTATCTTATATCTAGGATAGCCTTATACCTATCCCACGCATGCTTAAACTCCTTCACTGTATTAACCTCTACCACTTCTACTGGAAGACTATTCCATACATCCACTACCCTCTCAGTAAAGTAATACTTTCATTAGTCCCTGGCCTTATCTTATATCTAGGATAGCCTTATACCTATCCCACGCATGCTTAAACTCCTTCACTGTATTAACCTCTACCACTTCTACTGGAAGACTATTCCATGCATCCACTACCCTCGCAGTAATGTAATACTTTCATTAGTCCCTGGCCTTATCTTATATCTAGGATAGCCTTTTACCTATCCCATGCATGCTTAAACTCCTTCACTGTATTAACCTCTACCACTTCTACTGGAAGACTATTCCATGTATCTACTACCCTCTCAGTAATGTAATCCTTTCATTAGTCCCTGGCCTTATCTTATATCTAGGATAGCCTTATACCTATCCCATGCATGCTTAAACTCCTTCACTGTATTAAACTCTACCACTTCTACTGGAAGACTATTCCATGCATCCACTACCCTCGCAGTAAAGTAATACTTCCTGATATTACTTTTACATCGTTGCCCCTCTAATTTAAGACAATGTCCTCTAGTTGTGGTTGTTTTTCTTCCTTTAAATATACTCTCTTCCTTTACTGTGTTGATTCCCTTTATGTATATAAATGTTTCTATCATATCCCCCCTGTTACGTCTTTCCTCCAAGCTATACATGTTAAGATGCTTTAACCTTTCCTGGTAAGTTTTATCCTTCAGCCCATGAAGCAGTTTAGTAGCCCTTCTCTGAACCCTTTCCAAATGATCAGTATCGTTCTGTGACCTGTAAAGTATGAACCGTGAGGGGTGGCTGCATGATCCATGGCCATTCGAGCTCTTCTAACAGGCTCAATTAATCAGGACCAGATTTACACCCCATGTGTAGTTTGCATTGTTTGCCCTCATTTTACAGGCGTGGTGCGCAGAGCACTAATTAGATCTTGGGATTCAGGTAGATTTGGGCATCAGCCAACATGACTGTGACAATAGCCCAAACCCCCAGGTCCTGCCTCTTACGACATGTGGATTAGGGAAACTCTGGCTGTGGATTTCGTTCCATGTCTTGTTAGACTTACATTGCGCACAGATTTTCTCTCTCATACGTTTGAATATTCTGAAGCCTCCGTATTTAAGCCAGGGGGGTTGGTCCTCCTTCCTTACACACTCTAAGTTGGGGGTCCTGGTGATCCAGTGTCTGAACAAGCTTGTAGAGCACTGGCAACTAGTACCCCTCAGATCCTGTGTAAATTCAGGAATGATTCAGGACACTCCCCGGGGGGGGGGGGGGGGGGGTAATCTTAATGCCAGTAATATCAGAGGATGCTCACACCATGGCTGAAACCTTTTATAATAATAACCGTCCGTTATCACCCGAACCTCAGCGCAGATCTACAGAAAGAATAGACTTCTGATTAAAGAGAGATATCGCCTTCACCCGTCTGGAAGCCCCGGACCCCCAGCCATGTATTAACCATCCGCTGTGTAATGTCACAGTCTGTAAACACCTCTCCTCACTCATTTAGAGTGTTAGCTCTGCAGAACGTGTCATCCACACAGATTTCCTAACCTACACTTATATTATTATATAATAACACATTATTCATATCTATTGGTTTTACACTTTGGCCTCCATTTCATGAAACAGAGATTTTAGGGGACTGAGAAGGTCATTTAAATTTTAAGACCAGAGTAGTAGTTGAATTTGAATTTGTTTTTTCCAGCTCGGCTACTTTGGACTTACAATTCCCTTCTCAATTTCCTTGGATAAATCCCTATGTTTCCTTGGGAGTCAGGCACTGGAAGCATTTATTAGGGCAATGTTCTAATAGTGGAGCAATCAGCATGAACATTCCATTGGTTTCTATGGCGACTGCTACACTTTGACCCAGATTGGCTCATTACACAATGTATTCCATTGTCTTTTCTCTCTGGTCTCACCCGTGGGCACCTCAGGTCCTGTGTTTAAGGATAAACAGATGCACATAAAACACCAGCTTTCTAATCATCATCAAGGAGAAAAAACTGCACAGTTCAAGGCTTCTTTTATATATATATTTTTTTTTTTTTGAAGCAAAACTTAAAAAAAATCTTCCGTATAAATCCAGTAAGACTACCGGTGAGATCATTTAACGTGCAGTTAGAGTGCCGGCCGCCTCGCATGTCAACCCTCCGCCTCTCACTCATTTAATTAAAATGCTCCACGAGATGAAACAAAAAGAAAAAAATACTAAATTCAACTCGAATGAGCTTTAATAGTCAAGAAATACTTGGAAACAGCTCTTAACTCCATTAGCAATATTGTATTACGGAGGAAGCACAAAGTAATTATGAGAGGAAAAGAATGATACTATATCTCTGGAAAGACAAGATGCTATAAGCCTGAACAAAAGGCTGAACCATTTCCAATTGTCTTTAAGAGCCACCTCCTCAATCAACGAGGATTGGACGATAGAGCCAGAGCTCCCCGCGATGAGTACAGGGTGCTACAAACATCATTGTCTAATGTAATGGTTCATCTGCATTATAAAAGCTGCAACGACTGAGGAGAGACGTATTATAACATCCTCTGTCTGGGAGCAGACTGGCACTGTAAGGAGTATTAGATACCTGGAATAACCTTCCAGCGGAAGCAGTAAAGGCTGACACTGTAATGAGTAGTAGATACCTGGAATAACCTTCCAGCGGAAGCAGTAAAGGCTGACACTGTAATGAGTAGTAGATACCTGGAATAACCTTCCAGCGGAAGCAGTAAAGGCTGACACTGTAATGAGTAGTAGATACCTGGAATAACCTTCCAGCGGAAGCAGTAAAGGCTGACACTGTAAAGAGTAGTAGATACCTGGAATAACCTTCCAGTGGAAGCAGTAAAGGCTGACACTGTAAAGAGTAGTAGATACCTGGAATAACCTCCCAGTGGAAGCAGTAAAGGCTGACACTGTAATGAGTAGTAGATACCTGGAATAACCTTCCAGCGGAAGCAGTAAAGGCTGACACTGTAATGAGTAGTAGATACCTGGAATAACCTTAGGTATAAGGCTATCCTAGATATAAGATATGGCCAGGGACTAATGAAATTATTACTTTACTGAGAGGGTAGTAGATACATGGAATAGTCTTCCAGTAGAAGTGGTAGAGGTTAATACAGTGAAGGAGTTTAGGCATGCGTGGGATCGGTATAAGGCTATCCTAGATATAAGTTAAGGCCAGGGACTAATGAAAGTATCACTTTATTGAGAGGGAAGTGGGTGCATGGAATAATCTTCCAGTAGAAGTGGTAGAGGTTAATACAGTGAAGGAGTTTAAGCATGCATGGGATAGGTATAAGGCTATCCTATATATAAGAAAAGGCCAGGGACTAATGAAAGTATTACTTTACTGAGAGGGTAGTGAATGCATGGAATAGTCTTCCAGTAGAAGTGGTAGAGGTTAATACAGCAGTAACGGCTGACACTGTAATGAGTAGTAGATACCTGGAATAACCTCCCAGTGGAAGCAGTAAAGGCTGACACTGTAATAAGTAGTAGATACCTGGAATAACTTCCGGTAGAAGCAGTAAAGGCTCACACTGTAATGAGTAGTAGATACCTGGAATAACTTCCGGTAGAAGCAGTAAAGGCTGACACTGTAATGAGTAGTAGATACCTGGAATAACCTTCCAGCGGAAGCAGTAAAGGCTGACACTGTAAAGAGTAGTAGATACCTGGAATAAACTTCCAGTGGAAGCAGTAAAGGCTGACACTGTAAAGAGTAGTAGATACCTGGAATAACCTTCCAGCGGAAGCAGTAAAGGCTGACACTGTAAAGAGTAGTGGATACCTGGAATAACCTTCCAGCGGAAGCAGTAACGGCTGACACTGTAAAGAGTAGTAGATACCTGGAATAACCTTCCAGCGAAAGCAGTAAAGGCTGACACTGTAAAGAGTAGTAGATACCTGGAATAACCTTCCGGTAGAAGCAGTAAAGGCTGACACTGTAATAAGTAGTAGATACCTGGAATAACTTCCGGTAGAAGCAGTAAAGGCTGACACTGTAATGAGTAGTAGATACCTGGAATAACCTTCCAGTGGAAGCAGTAAAGGCTGACACTGTAATGAGTAGTAGATACCTGGAATAACCTTCCAGCGGAAGCAGTAAAGGCTGACACTGTAATGAGTAGTAGATACCTGGAATAACCTTCCAGTGGAAGCAGTAAAGGCTGACACTGTAATGAGTAGTAGATACCTGGAATAACCTTCCAGCGGAAGCAGTAAAGGCTGACACTGTAAAGAGTAGTAGATACCTGGAATAACTTCCGGTAGAAGCAGTAAAGGCTGACACTGTAATGAGTAGTGGATACCTGGAATAACCTTCCGGTAGAAGCAGTAAAGGCTGACACTGTAATGAGTAGTAGATACCTGGAATAACTTCCGGTAGAAGCAGTAAAGGCTGACACTGTAATGAGTAGTAGATACCTGGAATAACCTTCCAGCGGAAGCAGTAAAGGCTGACACTGTAAAGAGTAGTAGATACCTGGAATAAACTTCCAGTGGAAGCAGTAAAGGCTGACACTGTAAAGAGTAGTAGATACCTGGAATAACCTTCCAGCGGAAGCAGTAAAGGCTGACACTGTAAAGAGTAGTGGATACCTGGAATAACCTTCCGGTAGAAGCAGTAAAGGCTGACACTGTAATAAGTAGTAGATACCTGGAATAACTTCCGGTAGAAGCAGTAAAGGCTGACACTGTAAAGAGTAGTAGATACCTGGAATAACCTTCCAGTGGAAGCAGTAAAGACTGACACTGTAATGAGTAGTAGATACCTGGAATAACCTTCCAATGGAAGCAGTAAAGGCTGACACTGTAAAGAGTAGTAGTTACCTGGAATAACCTTCCGGTGGAAGCAGTAAAGGCTGACACTGTAATGAGTAGTAGATACCTGGAATAACTTTCCAGTGGAAGCAGTAAAGGTTGACACTGTAATGAGTAGTAGATACCTGGAAATACCTTCCAGTGGAAGCAGTAAAGGCTGACACTGTAGTGAGTAGTAGATCCTCTACACAGGTATATTGCTGGCTGAACATCATTAGAATTGTAGTTTATAACAGCTGAGATGCTAATGTTTAGCTGCTGCTCCAGTTTACTTTTCCTTATTATGTCATTTCTAGCTTTTTCCTCCTCTCCCAGGCCAGTATGGGCAGGGGAGAGGATGTTCTATACAAAAAGTATCTGTAAAGAACATCTGAGCAGGACTGATCTGCCTACAATACGTAACTGCACGGCATACAATCCCATATTACCTGTAATATCCATCCACACTGTGCGATACATAATACTGATTATTTTATAGCGAGCCTTCAAACTGATTATACCATAACGCCTTGGTAATAGATGAGAATAGTATTAGTAATAAAGCTTTACAATTGTATGATTTAGAAACAAAATACTGAGACCGGGACAAATGGAGACCTTGAGTATGCATCAAGGAGTCAACCAGCTGAGAGTCAGCAGAATTACTGCAAATGGGCATATTGGGAGTCTGTGGAGTCTCCTGTTTATGACATCACCTGTGCTTTATATGCAAAGTACACACGCCCCCTTGAAAAGTAGTTTATTTGCATATCAAGCCATAGCTGATGTCCATGGGAGTCCATGGGGGAGGAGGGGGAACTCCTCCAGATAAATTGGACCTGCAGCAAGGTAGGGAGAAGCAGTAGGCTGCTTAGGTTAGGGTAACTAGATATAGAGATCATAAAATACACAGGAATATGGTCAGGGAATTGCAGCAAAATAACTTTTATATAATTGTATACACTCCCATGAGTGATTTGGTCTGTTCTCCCAGGGCTGTAGCACAGAGTAATAAGGGGAGCTGACCTGAGTTAAGACACACTTCAGGGTCCACTGAATCTGCTACTTGAGCCCTATAGTTTCTGAATCCTTTATTTATACTGTCACGTGCCAGGATGGATGACATTATACTGGTTTAAATTCTTATTCATTTTATTCTTTCCCTCACAAGCCAGTTACATTGCTAGATGGTAACTGTGGATGGGGCTGTGCGAGGGGTGGGGGGCTAATGGGGTTAAAGTAAGTCTACAGTACAAAGACTAGTTTTTGTTGACTCAATCTACAATGGTAAAATCAGGAAGTATTATTTTACCGAGAGGGTAGTGGGTGCATGGAATAGCCTTCCAGTGGAAGGGAAGTGGTAGAGGTTAATACAGTGAAGGAGTTTAAGCATGCGTGGGATAGGTATAAGGCTATCCTAGATATAAGATAAGGCCAGGGACTAATGAAAGTATTACATTACTGAGAGGGTAGTGGATGCATGGAATAGTCTTCCAGTAGAAGTGGTAGAGGGTAATACAGTGAAGGAGTTTAAGCATAATATATAAGATAAGGCCAGGGACTAATGAAATTATTACTTTTCTGAGAGGGTAGTGGATGAATGGAATAGTATTCCAGTAGAAGTGGTAGAGGTTAATACAGTGAAGGAGTTTAAGCATGCGTGGGATAGGTATAAGGCTATCCTAGATATAAGATAAGGCCAGGGACTAATGAAAGTATTACATTACTGAGAGGGAAGTGGATGCATGGAATAGTCTTCCAGTAGAAGTGGTAGAGGGTAATACAGTGAAGGAGTTTAAGCATATTATATAAGATAAGGCCAGGGACTAATGAAATTATTACTTTACTGAGAGGGTAGTGGATGAATGGAATAGTCTTCCAGTAGAAGTGGTAGAGGTTAATACAGTGAAGGAGTTTAAGCATGCGTGGGATAGGTATAAGGCTATCCTAGATATAAGATAAGGCCAGGGACTAATGAAAGTATTACATTACTGAGAGGGTAGTGGATGCATGGAATAGTCTTCCAGTAGAAGTGGTAGAGGGTAATACAGTGAAGGAGTTTAAGCATAATATATAAGATAAGGCCAGGGACTAATGAAATTATTACTTTACTGAGAGGGTAGTGGATGAATGGAATAGTATTCCAGTAGAAGTGGTAGAGGTTAATACAGTGAAGGAGTTTAAGCATGCATAGGATAGGTATAAGGCTATCCTAGATATAAGATAAGGTTAGGTACTAATGAAAGTATTACATTACTGAGAGGGTAGTGGATGTATGGAATAGTCTTCCAGTAGAAGTGGTAGAAGTTAATACAGTGAAGGAGTTTAAGCTTGCATGGGATAGGTATAAGGCTATCCTAGATATAAGATCAGGCCAGGGACTAATGAAATTATTACTTTACTGAGAGGGTAGTAGATACATGGAATAGTCTTCCAGTAGAAGTGGTAGAGGTTAATACAGTGAAGGAGTTTAGGCATGCGTAGGATAGGTATAAGGCTATCCTAGATATAAGATAAGGCCAGGGACTAATGAAAGTATCACTTTATTGAGAGGGAAGTGGGTGCATGGAATAATCTTCCAGTAGAAGTGGTAGAGGTTAATACAGTGAAGGAGTTTAAGCATGCATGGGATAGGTATAAGGCTATCCTATATATAAGAAAAGGCCAGGGACTAATGAAAGTATTACTTTACTGAGAGGGTAGTGAATGCATGGAATAGTCTTCCAGTAGAAGTGGTAGAGGTTAATACAGTGAAGCAGTTTAAGCATGCATGGGATAGGTATAAGGCTATCCTAGATATAAGATAAGGTCAGGGACTAATGAAAGTATTACATTACTGAGAGGGTAGTGGATGCATGGAATAGTCTTCCAGTAGAAGTGGTAGAGGTTAATACAGTGAAGGAGTTTAAGCATGCATGGGATAGGTATAAGGCTATCCTATATATAAGAAAAGGCCAGGGACTAATGAAAGTATTACTTTACTGAGAGGGTAGTGAATGCATGGAATAGTCTTCCAGTAGAAGTGGTAGAGGTTAATACAGTGAAGCAGTTTAAGCATGCATGGGATAGGTATAAGGCTATCCTAGATATAAGATAAGGCCAGGGACTACTGAAAGTATTACTTTACTGAGAGGGTAGTGAATGCATGGAATAGTCTTCCAGTAGAAGTGGTAGAGGTTAATACAGTGAAGGAGTTTAAGCATGCATGGGATAGGTATAAGGCTATCCTATATATAAGATAAGGCCAGGGACTAATGAAAGTATTACTTTACTGAGAGGGTAGTGAATGCATGGAATAGTCTTCCAGTAGAAGTGGTAGAGGTTAATACAGTGAAGCAGTTTAAGCATGCATGGGATAGGTATAAGGCTATCCTAGATATAAGATAAGGTCAGCGACTAATGAAAGTATTACATTACTGAGAGGGTAGTGGATGCATGGAATAGTCTTCCAGTAGAAGTGGTAGAGGGTAATACAGTGAAGGAGTTTAAGCATGCATGGGATAGGTATAAGGGATAGGTATAAGGCTATATATATATATATATATATATATGTAAGTGTGTCTTACAATAGGAACATGTCACAGTATATATATATATATATATATGTCAGCGTGTCTTGCAATAGGAACATGTCACTGTATATATATATATATATATATATATATATATATATATATATGTCAGCGTGTCTTACAATAGGAACATGTCACTGTATATATATGTAAGCGTGTCCTGCAATAGGAACATGTCACTGTATTGCAGGACACGCTGACATATATATACAGTGACATGTTCCTATTGCAAGACACGCTGACATATATATACAGTGACATGTTCCTATTGCAAGACACGCTGACATATACGGTATATATATACAGTGACATGTTCATATTACAAGACACGCTTACATATATATATACAGTGACATGTTCCTATTGCAAGACACGCTGACATATATATATATACAGTGACATGTTCATATTACAAGACACGCTGACATATATATACAGTGACATGTTCCTATTGCAAGACACGCTTACATATATATATATATACAGTGACATGTTCCTATTACAAGACACGCTTACATATATATATACAGTGACATGTTCCTATTACAAGACACGCTGACATATATATACAGTGACATGTTCATATTACAAGACACGCTTACATAAATATATACAGTGACATGTTCCTATTGCAAGACACGCTGACATATATATATATACAGTGACATGTTCATATTACAAGACACGCTGACATATATATACAGTGACATGTTCCTATTGCAAGACACGCTTACATATATATATATATATATACAGTGACATGTTCCTATTACAAGACACGCTTACATATATATATACAGTGACATGTTCATATTACAAGACACGCTGACATATATATATACAGTGACATGTTCATATTACAAGACACGCTTACATATATATATATACAGTGACATGTTCATATTACAAGACACGCTTACATATATATATACAGTGACATGTTCATATTACAAGACACGCTTACATATATATATATATATATATATATATATATATATATATACAGTGACATGTTCCTATTACAAGACACGCTTACATATATATATATACAGTGACATGTTCATATTACAAGACACGCTTACATATATATATATATATACAGTGACATGTTCATATTACAAGACACGCTTACATATATATATATACAGTGACATGTTCCTATTACAAGACACGCTTACATATATATATACAGTGACATGTTCATATTACAAGACACGCTTACATATATATATATATATACAGTGACATGTTCCTATTACAAGACACGCTTACATATATATATATACAGTGACATGTTCATATTACAAGACACGCTTACATATATATATACAGTGACATGTTCATATTACAAGACACGCTTACATATATATATATACAGTGACATGTTCATATTACAAGACACGCTTACATATATATATATATAGTGACATGTTCATATTACAAGACACGCTGACATATATATATATATACAGTGACATGTTCCTATTGTAAGACACACTTACATATATATATATATATATAGTGACATGTTCCTATTAAAAGACACGCTTACATATATATATATATATATATACAGTGACATGTTCCTATTGCAAGACACGCTTACATATATATATATATACAGTGACATGTTCCTATTACAAGACACGCTTACATATATATATATATACAGTGACATGTTCATATTACAAGACACGCTGACATATATATATACAGTGACATGTTCCTATTGTAAGACACACTTACATATATATATATATATAGTGACATGTTCCTATTAAAAGACACGCTTACATATATATATATATATACAGTGACATGTTCCTATTGTAAGACACACTTACATATATATATATATATAGTGACATGTTCCTATTAAAAGACACGCTTACATATATATATATATATACAGTGACATGTTCCTATTGTAAGACACACTTACATATATATATATATAGTGACATGTTCCTATTAAAAGACACGCTTACATATATATATATATATATATATACAGTGACATGTTCCTATTGCAAGACACGCTTACATATATATATATATAGTGACATGTTCCTATTACAAGACACGCTTACATATATATATATATACAGTGACATGTTCATATTACAAGACACGCTGACATATATATATATATACAGTGACATGTTCCTATTGTAAGACACACTTACATATATATATATATAGTGACATGTTCCTATTAAAAGACACGCTTACATATATATATATATATATATATACAGTGACATGTTCCTATTGTAAGACACACTTACATATATATATATATAGTGACATGTTCCTATTAAAAGACACGCTTACATATATATATATATACAGTGACATGTTCCTATTGCAAAACACGCTGTACATAGAGATTAGATTCACACAGACCCACACGCACAGGGGACTGCATACAGGAAGGGGCTTATCTGATGCTTCAAGGTTACAACCATCCAATCCTAGATGGATACAGGAGTCAGATGAAGTAGAACAAGATGGCAGCAGTTGGCTTTGGCTTGCTGACAGTAGTGGGAGTTACAATGACAATGGGAGTTTGGCCAGTGCCAAGAGAGTAGTTACCGCCATCCAAAGTAGGTTGGATATTGTACGTAGATGAAGAACCACAAGACGATAAAAGCTGGCTGGCTGGCTGGCTGGCAGTAGTAGGGGTTACAAAGAGAAAGTGAGTTTGGCCTTAATTATTAATAATTAACTTAATGAGCGATGAGAGTGTACTTATCACCCAGAGTAGGTTGGATCCAGTATGTAGATGAAGACCCACATGATGGTAGCAGCTGGCTGGATGGCAGCAGTGGGAGTTATGATGAGAAAGAGATCATTTCCCCAGTGCTGCCTTCATGATTAATAAATAGCTAAATACATTGTATATAAAAATAATGAGTTTTAATCATTGCTGCTTTTACCTGTCAGGCTGGGAGTGATGAGAGTTGTATTTACAAACTTTATATAACAGGCTGTGTTATTCCTCCAAATATCAGTGTTTTCCCTGCACTTTGCAGACCCCGGGCCCAGCAGATCTTTCCTTAAAGCTATGTCTGAACGCTGCATCGACACTTACTGGAAAGGAACATTAGAGATTGTACTGTTTGAAGCCAAAGTCCTGATTCCATGAGATGTGACATCTGTCTCATGTCACTATGGATTAGGGAATGGCTACAGAGAGAGCTGCTATCCTCAGCACCTGCCAAACCCTCATACTAATTCCCAGAAACAGGTACATACCCCATGCATAGTTACCAGTAACAGTCCCCCTCTCTTTAAATATAGTCTTATTTAATCTTTGCTCACTGCTAATCATTGAGAATGGCTGTGCATTTAGGGATGTAAGGCTATTCCCTGGTGGTCCGGTGGGTAGCAGGGGTTTGTCTCTTCACGCTGTTACACACTGTGTGAGCCTTTAATCAATCAGAGTGACAGGTGGTCTCACAGAGCATGAAGATGGCCTGTCCTGTATACCAGTGCCCCTCCTTGTGGATACCCATGGTTTCTGTCCCATCATGGCTGCCAGAGGGATTCCCTTTTAATCTATGTATGTCCTACGATGATGCAAGTAAGACATGTACTGGTGAAAGCTGCCAGGGGTACTGCTAGGCCATTAGTTACCGGCCATATTTAACATTCCCATGATGCTTTGCACTTAGGGTTTCCACCGGCCTCGGTACTGTCTCCATAGACTTAACATTGGTGGCCTGGTGCCAAATTTTTACCGGCCTGCCGGTAAAATACCAGCCAGGTGGCAACCCTAGTTGCACTGTATGGAAGTCGTATGTGACCAGAAAGAATTGAAATAACCAATCATTGTCATTCTATTGGATCCTCATCTTAGAAACATAGAAACATAGAATGTGTTTGCAGATATTAACCATTCGGTCCATCTAGTCTGCCCAATTTTTCTGAATACTTTTCTTAGTCCCCCGTTCCCGGTCTTAAAGCCATGCATACTTAAACTCCTTGACTGTGTTTACCTCTACCACTTCTGCTGGAAGGCTATTCCATACATCCACTACCCTCTCAGTAAAGTAATACTATCATTAGTCCCTGGCCTTATCTTATATCTAGGTTAGCCTTATACCTATCCCATGCATGCTTTAACTCCTTCACTGTATTAACCTCTACCACTTCTACTGGAAGACTATTCCATGCATCCACTACCCTCTCAGTAATGTAATACTTTCATTAGTCCCTGGCCTTATCTTATACCTAGGATAGCCTTATACCTATCCCACGCATGCTTAAACTCCTTCACTGTATTAAACTCTACCACTTCTACTGGAAGACTATTCCATACATCCACTACCCTCTCAGTAATGTAATACTTTCATTAGTCCCTGGCCTTATCTTATATCTAGGATAGCCTTATACCTATCCCACGCATGCTTAAACTGCTTTACTGTATTAACCTCTACCACTTCTACTGGAAGACTATTCCATACATCCACTACCCTCTCAGTAATGTAATACTTTCATTAGTCCCTGGCCTTATCTTATATCTAGGATATCCTTATACCTATCCCACGCATGCTTAAACTGCTTTACTGTATTAACCTCTACCACTTCTACTGGAAGACTATTCCATACATCCACTACCCTCTCAGTAATGTAATACTTTCATCAGTCCCTGGCCTTATCTTATATCTAGGATAGCCTTATACCTATCCCATGCATGCTTAAACTCCTTCACTGTATTAACCTCTACCACTTCTGCTGGAAGGCTATTCCATACATCCACTACCCTCTCAGTAATGTAATACTTTAATTAGTCCCTGACCTTATCTTATATCCAGGATAGCCTTATGGCTATACCATGCATGCTTAAACTCCATCACTGTATTACCCTCTACCACTTCTACTGGAAGGCTATTCCATACATCCACTACCCTCTCAGTAAAGTAATACTTTCATTAGTCCCTGGCCTTATCTTATATCTAGGATAGCCTTATACCTATCCCATGCATGCTTAAACTCCTTCACTGTATTAACCTCTACCACTTCTACTGGAAGACTATTCCATACATCCACTACCCTCTCAGTAAAGTAATACTTTCATTAGTCGCTGACCTTTTCTTATATCTAGGATAGCCTTATACCTATCCCATGCATGCTTAAACTGCTTTACTGTATTAACCTCTACCACTTCTACTGGAAGACTATTCCATACATCCACTACCCTCTCAGTAATGTAATACTTTCATTAGTCCCTGGCCTTATCTTATATCTAGGATAGCCTTATACCTATCCCACGCATGCTTAAACTCCTTCACTGTATTACCCTCTACCACTTCTACTGGAAGACTATTCCATACATCCACTACCCTCTCAGTAAAGTAATACTTCCTGATATTACTTTTAAATCGTTGCCCCTCTAATTTAAGACTATGTCCTCTAGTTGTGGTAGTTTTTCTTCCTTTAAATATACTCTCTTCCGTTACTGTGTTGATTCCCTTTATGTATTTAAATGTTTGGATCATATCCCCCCTGTTACGTCTTTCCTCCAAGCTATACATGTTAAGATGCTTTAACCTTTCCTGGTAAGTTTTATCCTTCAACCCATGAACCAGTTTAGGTTGGTTAATAGATTTCCCATCGGATCCCATAGCTGCCAAGCAGCATGTAAACGTTATATGAGTCTGGTAACAGATGACAGAGGGGGCCTCTGTACTGTACACACAATGGGGGTTATGTATAACGTGTTTCTATCCGATGTGTTTCTGCGCCATAATTAATATCTGCCCCTCTGGATAAACAGATTTTTACCAGAAAAACAGTGACACTATTTCTATATAACCGCCATTGTCATGTGGGCAATTCTTCCTGGGATCGGGCAGTTCCCTCATCCCTTTAGGGGCCAGTTATAACGTCTGCCATGGTTATTACATGGAAGCCTTATATTTTTTCAGAGCTCAATAAAATGAGCTCCATTAAGGTGAATCTGTCTTCCCCATTGGATGGCAAATCGGGCTTCAGCTAGCTAGAAACATTGAATCTATATTGCTTTGAAACTCTCTACCGCCTTCACCAATCTGGTGACCGAACCTACCAATATGGCTGCTGTACTTACACGCTAAGCATTGTGGGAGGCTGCAATCACTATTTGAAGGCAGGCAAATGCAGATGTTTAGCCATATTTGTAGAAGTTCCCCTCACACATTGTTATTATTATCTATGTGTATGAGAGACCCTGCCGTAGAAACAATGTGCTTATTTACTGCTAGAAATGTAGCAAGAGACAAAGTAACAGGATTTCTCAGGATTGATATAGTATTTATATTATTCCCTGGTGGTCCGGTGGGTAGCAGGGGTCTGTACACTAGCCTACAGCACCGATGCCTCTCCATGCTGTTACCTACTGCATTACAGACAAGCAGAGACGAAGGAAGGGTGGGCAAGTGTTTTGTTTGTTTAATGTTTGATGGTTACCCAAGCTGTCCGTATCAGCCATGATTTTCCCAGACCAGGCCAGAGCTGCGTTTTGAATCCAAGACGTACCGGTTATTTGTGCTCCTGTTATTTTATAGGTGCCTGGCTGTCTGAATTAATACAGTGCTGTACATACCATGGAAAACAAACGTGCCATTCTGTATATATCTCCATGACATGAATAAATAACAGCTGCCTCCAATGAACCTCTAATTGTCCTTGCTAAGAGTGGAAGAAGCTACACACGCCTTCTCCATATAAAGCAGAGTATTGAATATTTATGGACGACACCTTCTCTCTTCATATTAGGACACGTTGTTTTGGGGGGAGGGGGGGTCAGTTAGAAGGTTTTCCTTTGTGATTTGCTTGAGGATGCAAGAGGAAGAATTCAGAACCTTAAACTGTGACAATAATATCGCTTTATCGCTAAAACATAAACTTACACATTATGTCACTGCACACGGGCTGAAAATGCGTCTGCAGCAACCAACGCGTTTCACGAAACTGGATGTGGCGAATTCCCTGCAGCACAGTAATGTTTACAGACAGATTAAGCTTTTTGTTAAGGTGCTGTGGATCAGAGATATAGATAGTGGGAAGGGGGCTGGGTCCAAACTTCAAAGGAATTGAAGCAGCGTTGTGCAGAGAAAGACCATAAAATAGAAACATAGAAACATAGAAAGTGTCGGCAGATAAGAACCATTCGGTCCATCTAGTCTGCCCAATTTTTTTTTTTTTTTTTTAGTACTTTTATTAGTCCCCCTTTCCCGGTCTTATAGCTAGGATAGCCTTGTGTCTATCCCACGCATGCTTAAAATCCTTGACTGTGTTTACCTCTACCACTTCTGCTGGCAGGCTATTCCATACATCCACTACCCTCTCAGTAAAGTAATACTTCCTGATATTACTTTTAAATCGTTGCCCCTCTAATTTAAGACTATGTCCTCTAGTTGTGGTAGTTTTTCTTCTTTTAAATATACTCTCCTCCGTTACTGTGTTGATTCCCTTTATGTATTTAAATGTTTCTATCATATCCCCCCTGTTACGTCTTTCCTCCAAGCTATACATGTTAAGATGCTTTAACCTTTCCTGGTAAGTTTTATCCTTCAACCCATGAACCAGTTTGAAAATGCACTATAATTCAGCACAAATCCTTACAAGCGTTCTATATATATATATCCAGGGCCGGACTGGGAGAAAAATTCGTCCCGGGCATTTTTTATCACAGCGGCCCACTAAGAAGAGGGCGGGGCAGAGGAGGTGTGTTTTGTCATCACCAATGACAAACACGCTCCCTCTCAAAGTGAGCATGTTGGTTCAATGCTCTTCCAGTGCAGACCATGCGCAGAGCTCTGCTGAAGAGCTCTAGCATGAGAAAAAAGCCCTGTATGTGTTCTGCACAGTGCAAGCAAATTTAATAACATGCTTGCACTGTGTTTCCTTGCAACTTGTCTCTGGTGTCTCTATAAATGGATACCAGGAAAGAGTATTGAGCATGTGTTTGGAGCCTGCTTGTGGGATTGCGTGTGTGTAGAGTAAGCTGATTGTGGTGTGGTATTGTGTAATAAGGTCGGTTTTAGTTGTGTTGTGTTTGTGGTGTAATGTGATGCATATGTGGCTAGGGGCTGTAGAGAATGTGTGTATAGGGGATATAGCAAGTGTGTGCATACAGGCTATAGTGTGTGTGTGTGAATATATATATAGATGTAGTGTGTGTTTAGGGGTGTAGTATGTGTTTGCTTACAAGGAATCTAGTGTGTGTATATATATATATATATATGAGTCTAGTGTGTGTTTGAAGGACCCAGAATGTGTATAGGAGATCTAGTGAGTGTGTGTTTATAACGGTTTCAGAGTGTATATAGGGATCTAGTGTGTGTATGTGTGTAGATGATCCAGAGTTGGGTAAGGGATCTAGTGTGTGTCTGGAATGTAATGTGTTTAGGGGTGCAGTATGTGTGTGAGGGGTGCTGTGTGTATATATATATATGTAAGTATTGTGTATGTCTGTTGTGCAGTGTGTTGGGGGGTTCTGTGTGTATGTGAGTGGTGCAGTATGTGTGTGTGAGGGGGCGGTGTGTGAGAGGGGGGCGGTGTGTGAGGGGGGCGGTGTGTGAGAGTGATGGTGTGTGAGAGTGATGTGTGTGAGTGCTGTGTATGATGTGTGTGAGAGTGCTGTGTGTGATGGGTGTGAGAATGCTGTGTGTGATGGGTGTGAGAATGCTGTGTGTGATGGGTGTGAGAATGCTGTGTGTGATGGGTGTGAGAGTGCTCTGTGTGAGAATGCTGCGTGTGATGGGTGTGAGTGCTGGGTGTGAGAGTGCTGTGTGTGTGAGAGTGCTCTGTGTGAGAATGCTGTGTGTGATGGGTGAGAGTGCTGGGTGTGAGAGTGCTGTGTGTGAGAATGCTGTGTGTGATGGGTGTGAGAATGCTGTGTGTGATGGGTGTGAGAGTGCTCTGTGTGAGAATGCTGTGAGTGCTGGGTGTGAGAGTGCTGTGTGTGTGAGAGTGCTCTGTGTGAGAATGCTGTGTGTGATGGGTGAGAGTGCTGTGTGTGTGAGGGTGCTGGGTGTGAGAGTGCTGTGTGTGATGGGTGAGAGTGCTGTGTGTGTGAGAGTGCTGGGTGTGAGAGTGCTGTGTGTGATGGGTGTGAGAGTGCTGTATAAATGTTAGAATGGATTGTGTGTGTGGGGGGGTAAATAAACAAATAAAATAACAGGCATTATGGGGACATAATGCCTGTTATTTTATTTGTTTATTTACCTACCCCCCCCCCCTACACACACACACACACAATCCATTCTAACATTTATACAGCACTCTCACACCCATCACACACAGCACTCTCACACCCATCACACACAGCACTCTCACACCCATCACTCCTTTCTTACCTTTAGCCTGGGAGGGGGGGACCGGCACGCTGGTACCTGCGACTGGCGGTGGCAATGTTCCCTCGTGGTGAGTGAACTCTAGCCTGCCGGCTAGAGTTCACTCTCGCGAGATCCGGTCGTTGCTATGGCAATGCTCCGGATCTCGCGAGAGGAACCCGGTGGAGCTGCAAGTTAGAGCTCCGCCGGGTCCTCTCTCCATTCTCCCTCCCTCTCTCCCCGCCGGCGGCCGTATTTGAAGGCATGTGGGCCGGTGAGGGAGATCTTTGATGTCCTCACCGGCCCTTCATGTCAAACAGCGGGGCCGGCGCTCAGATAGTGCCGGCCCTGCATAGACCGGCAGGGGAGATTCTGGGACCTCCCCTGCCGGCCTCGGCCCATGGCCACCGCGGCCCACCGGGCATTTGCCCGGTGTGCCCGATGGCCAGTCCGGGCCTGTATATATCTATATATGTATATCTATATGTTCCTTTCCTGCGGCCTCACAAGTCATTATCAGGCCAGCTCGTATTAATCCTCTATATTATGAATATTACGCTTCACGTGTAGCATGTTCTGCTCAGTATTATTATAATGAATAGCCTGGGTACACGCCGTGCAAAAGGAACAGAGCGTGAATTATCTAGGAAGGTTTTATATAAGGGCTTTATACAAGAAAAAGGCAAACGCAGGGAATTGACAAGGAAATGTCGAGTTAGAAAACATTTCTCCCGTTCAGCTATTTTAGTTAGTGCTTTATCTCTCCCCAGCGGTGTCTGCTCAGGTTTGGGGAGAGGAAGAGTCTGTCACACCATAGTTGCCATCAGTTCCAAATTCCTAGACTGTCCTGTTTTGTTTGTGTCCCGTCCCGTTAAAGCGCTGGGGACACCAATGGAATGTTCCGCAGTCACCATGAACAACAATGGAATGTTCCGCCGTCACCATGAACACCAATGGAATGTTACGCAGTCACCATGAACAACAATGGAATGTTCCGCAGTCACCATGAACAACAATGGAATGTTCCGCCGTCACCATGAACACCAATGGAATGTTCCGCAGTCACCATGAACAACAATGGAATGTTCCGCCGTCACCATGAACACCGATGGAATGTTCCGCAGTCACCATGAACAACAATGGAATGTTCCGCAGTCACCATGAACACCAATGGAATGTTCCGCCGTCTCCATGAACAACAATGGAATGTTCCTCAGTCACCAGGAACACCAATGGAATGTTCCGCAGTCACCATGAACAACAATGGAATGTTCCGCAGTCTCCATGAACACCAATGGAATGTTCCGCCGTCACCATGAACAACAATGGAATGTTCCGCAGTCACCATGTACAACAATGGATTGTTCCACAGTCACCATGAACAACAATGGAATGTTCCGCAGTCACCATTAACAACAATGGAATGTTCCGCAGTCACCATGAACAACAATGGATTGTTCCACAGTCACCATGAACAACAATGGAATGTTCCTCAGTCACCATGAACAACAATGGAATGTTCTGTAGTCACCATGGAAACCAGTGGAATGTTCCGCAGTCACCATGAACAACAATGGAATGTTCCGCAGTCACCATGAAAAACAATGGAATGTTCCGCAGTCACCATGAACAACAATGAAATGTTGTGCAGTCACCATGGAAACCAGTGGAATGTTCTGCAGTCACCATGGAAACCAGTGGAATGTTCTGCAGTCACCATGAACACCAATGCAATGTTCCATGGTCACCATGGAAACCAATAAAAATGTTCCGCAGTCACCATGGAAACCAGTGGAATGTTCCACTTTTCTCCAACTTTCCGGTCTTTCGAGTGCAGCTATTAATGTCTAATATTTTCAGTTCACTTGTCAATTCACTTTTAGGACTTTACTCATGAAAAAGAGAACTACAAAGAATTAAGACTGGAATTTCAAATATAAGGCCAATTAAACCACTTAGACCATAAGGGGACAGTCTAGTTCGTACTTTGGTGCAAGATGAAGATTCTGCAGAAATCACATTTTTAATATTTGACTCAAGCCCTCCCCTGAATCCTATCCTACAGGTACTGCCGCACCGATTGTGTGTAGGCACTGAGTCAATCCCTCTGCCTCTCTGCTGGGGGAATAGAATGCATTATGTGAATTAAAAGTAACTTTGCTCTTGTACAGGTAGGATCTCTTAACAGGACAACACATGGTCTGATGACACCACTAGAGAAACAGGATAACCCATCCATTTGAATGGCTTAATTCACATTGGTTCCTGCAGAAAAAAAAAATTATAATTGAAAATTGACAGTTACTCAGCTAGTGTGGGCAGTCCTGGTGTGTGGCAAACCCCTGTAATTTCACTGTAAGTATGTTATGTTTTTAAGCAATGCAGAATGTAAAACATGCAGAACAAAGTGCAAGTACTTTGAAAGCCCATTAATATGGATTAACATTTGGAAGATGAGTGTTGGGCACCAGACAGTCCCTTTACGTCTGCAATTCCTTCTTTCATAAATAAGTGCAGGCATCTCAAGGGTTAAACACCTATCGCTGTGCAGTGGGGGCTCTTTATTAATGGGGGGGGATTGTGACTGCAGACTCTTCCTCATTCAGAAGGTTTAAATGAATTAAAGCCACATGTCCCTCTACCGGGGGATCACATGGCAGTTACCCTTTAACACGGGCTGGGGGTTTAGACCAGCAATTACTTCCTAACATCCTGATGTTAAAGCCTCAAATCAACTGGAAATTTACTTGGATTTAACAGATTATCTTCACAAGAAACACTGACACTGCTGGCCGTGTCTCACTCCTAACTCCTCCTACTTCTCATTCCACGCATACAGCTGTATGATCAGCTACCTGAATACATCTGACAGTAACTCCTCCTACTTCTCATTCCACACATACCGCTGTATGATCAGCTACCTAAATAGATCTGACCATAACTCCTCCTACTTCTCATTCCACGCATACAGCTGTATGATCAGCTACCTGAATAGATCTGACATTAACTCCTCCTACTTCTCATTCCACGCATACAGCTGTATGATCAGCTACCTGAATAGATCTGACATTAACTCCTCCTACTTCTCATTCCACGCATACAGCTGTATGATCGGCTACCTGAATAGATCTGACATTAACTCCTCCTACTTCTCATTCCACGCATACAGCTGTATGATCGGCTACCTGAATAGATCTGACATTAACTCCTCCTACTTCTCATTCCACGCATACAGCTATATGATCGGCTACCTGAATAGATCTGACATTAACTCCTCCTACTTCTCATTCCACGCATACAGCTGTATGATCAGCTACCTGAATAGATCTGACATTAACTCCTCCTACTTCTCATTCCACGCATACAGCTGTATGATCAGCTACCTGAATAGATCTGACATTAACTCCTCCTACTTCTCATTCCACGCGTAAAGCTGTATGATCAGCTACCTGAATAGATCTGACATTAACTCCTCCTACTTCTCATCCCACGCATACAGCTGTATGATCGGCTACCTGAATAGATCTGACATTAACTCCTCCTACTTCTCATTCCACGCATACAGCTGTATGATCAGCTACCTGAATAGATCTGACATTAACTCCTCCTACTTCTCATTCCACGCGTACAGCTGTATGATCAGCTACCTGAATAGATGTGACATTAACTCCTCCTACTTCTCATTCCACGCATACAGCTGTATGATCAGCTACCTGAATAGATCTGACATTAACTCCTCCTACTTCTCATTCCACGCATACAGCTGTATGATCGGCTACCTGAATAGATCTGACATTAACTCCTCCTACTTCTCATTCCACTCATACAGCTGCATGATCAGCTACCTGAATCTATCTGACATTAACTCCTCCTACTTCTCATTCCACACATACAGCTGTATGATCAGCTACCTGAATAGATCTGACATTAACTCCTCCTACTTCTCATTCCACGCTTACAGCTGTATGATCAGCTACCTGAATAGATCTGACATGAACTCCTCCTACTTCTCATTCCACGCATACAGCTGTATGATCAGCTACCTGAATAGATCTGACATTAACTCCTCCTACTTCTCATTCCACGCATACAGCTGTATGATCGGCTACCTGAATAGATCTGACATTAACTCCTCCTACATCTCATTCCACACATACAGCTGTATGATCAGCTACCTGAATAGATCTGACACTAACTCCTCCTACTCCTCATTCCAGGCATACAGCTGTATGATCAGCTACCTGAATAGATCTGACATTAACTCCTCCTACTTCTCATTCCACGCATACAGCTGTATGATCGGCTACCTGAATAGATCTGACATTAACTCCTCCTACTTCTCATTTCACGCATACAGCTGTATGATCAGCTACCTGAATAGATCTGACATTAACTCCTCCTACTTCTCATTCGACGCATACAGCTGTATGATCGGCTACCTGAATAGATCTGACATTAACTCCTCCTACTTCTCATTCCACGCATACAGCTGTATGATCAGCTACCTGAATAGATCTGACATTAACTCCTCCTACTTCTCATTCCACGCGTACAGCTGTATGATCAGCTACCTGAATAGATCTGACATTAACTCCTCCTACTTCTCATTCCACGCGTACAGCTGTATGATCGGCTACCTGAATAGATCTGACATTAACTCCTCCTACTTCTCATTCCACGCATACAGCTGTATGATCGGCTACCTGAATAGATCTGACATTAACTCCTCCTACTTCTCATTCCACGCATACAGCTGTATGATCAGCTACCTGAATAGATCTGACATTAACTCCTCCTACTTCTCATTCCACGCATACAGCTGTATGATCGGCTACCTGAATAGATCTGACATTAACTTCTCCTACTTCTCATTCCACGCATACAGCTGTATGATCGGCCACCTGAATAGATCTGACATTAACTCCTCCTACTTCTCATTACACGCATACAGCTGTATGATCGGCCACCTGAATAGATCTGACATTAACTCCTCCTACTTCTCATTCCATGCGTACAGCTGTATGATCAGCTACCTGAATAGATCTGACATTAACTCCTCCTACTTCTCATTCCACGCGTACAGCTGTATGATCAGCTACCTGAATAGATCTGACATTAACTCCTCCTACTTCTCATTCCACGCGTACAGCTGTATGATCAGCTACCTGAATAGATGTGACATTAACTCCTCCTACTTCTCATTCCACGCGTACAGCTGTATGATCAGCTACCTGAATAGATCTGACATTAACTCCTCCTACTTCTCATTCCACGCATACAGCTGTATGATCAGCTACCCTGAATAGATCTGACATTAACTCCTCCTACTTCTCATTCCACTCATACAGCTGTATGATCAGCTACATTGAATCTATCTGACATTAACTCCTCCTACTTCTCATTCCACACATACAGCTGTATGATCAGCTACCTGAATAGATCTGACATTAACTCCTCCTACTTCTCATTCCACGCATACAGCTGTATGATCAGCTACCTGAATAGATCTGACACTAACTCCTCCTACTCCTCATTCCATGCATACAGCTGTATGATCAGCTACCTGAATAGATCTGACCCTAGCTCCTCCTACTACTCATTCCACGCATACAGCTGTATGATCAGCTACCTGAATAGATCTGACATTAACTCCTCCTACTTCTCATTCCACGCATACAGCTGTATGATCGGCTACCTGAATAGATCTGTCATTAACTCCTCCTACTTCTCATTCCACGCATACAGCTGTATGATCGGCTACGTGAATAGATCTGACATTAACTCCTCCTACTTCTCATTCCTTGCATACAGCTGTATGATCAGCTACCTGAATAGATCTGACATTAGCTCCTCCTAAGTCTCATTCCACGCATACAGCTGTATGATCGGCTACCTGAATAGATCTGACATTAACTCCTCCTACTTCTCATTCCACGCATACAGCTGTATGATCAGCTACCTGAATAGATCTGACATTAACTCCTCCTACTTCTCATTCCACGTATACAGCTATATGATCATCTACCTGAATAGATCTGACATTAACTCCTCCTACTTCTCATTCCACGCATACAGCTGTATGATCGGCTACCTGAATAGATCTGACATTAACTCCTCCTACTTCTCATTCCACGCATACAGCTATATGATCGGCTACCTGAATAGATCTGACATTAACTCCTCCTACTTCTCATTCCACGCATACAGCTGTATGATCAGCTACCTGAATAGATCTGACATTAACTCCTCCTACTTCTCATTCCACGCATACAGCTGTATGATCAGCTACCTGAATAGATCTGACATTAACTCCTCCTACTTCTCATTCCACGCGTAAAGCTGTATGATCAGCTACCTGAATAGATCTGACATTAACTCCTCCTACTTCTCATCCCACGCATACAGCTGTATGATCGGCTACCTGAATAGATCTGACATTAACTCCTCCTACTTCTCATTCCACGCATACAGCTGTATGATCAGCTACCTGAATAGATCTGACATTAACTCCTCCTACTTCTCATTCCACGCGTACAGCTGTATGATCAGCTACCTGAATAGATGTGACATTAACTCCTCCTACTTCTCATTCCACGCATACAGCTGTATGATCAGCTACCTGAATAGATCTGACATTAACTCCTCCTACTTCTCATTCCACGCATACAGCTGTATGATCGGCTACCTGAATAGATCTGACATTAACTCCTCCTACTTCTCATTCCACTCATACAGCTGCATGATCAGCTACCTGAATCTATCTGACATTAACTCCTCCTACTTCTCATTCCACACATACAGCTGTATGATCAGCTACCTGAATAGATCTGACATTAACTCCTCCTACTTCTCATTCCACGCTTACAGCTGTATGATCAGCTACCTGAATAGATCTGACATGAACTCCTCCTACTTCTCATTCCACGCATACAGCTGTATGATCAGCTACCTGAATAGATCTGACATTAACTCCTCCTACTTCTCATTCCACGCATACAGCTGTATGATCGGCTACCTGAATAGATCTGACATTAACTCCTCCTACATCTCATTCCACACATACAGCTGTATGATCAGCTACCTGAATAGATCTGACACTAACTCCTCCTACTCCTCATTCCAGGCATACAGCTGTATGATCAGCTACCTGAATAGATCTGACATTAACTCCTCCTACTTCTCATTCCACGCATACAGCTGTATGATCGGCTACCTGAATAGATCTGACATTAACTCCTCCTACTTCTCATTTCACGCATACAGCTGTATGATCAGCTACCTGAATAGATCTGACATTAACTCCTCCTACTTCTCATTCCACGCATACAGCTGTATGATCGGCTACCTGAATAGATCTGACATTAACTCCTCCTACTTCTCATTCCACGCATACAGCTGTATGATCAGCTACCTGAATAGATCTGACATTAACTCCTCCTACTTCTCATTCCACGCGTACAGCTGTATGATCAGCTACCTGAATAGATCTGACATTAACTCCTCCTACTTCTCATTCCACGCGTACAGCTGTATGATCAGCTACCTGAATAGATCTGACATTAACTCCTCCTACTTCTCATTCCACGCATACAGCTGTATGATCGGCTACCTGAATAGATCTGACATTAACTCCTCCTACTTCTCATTCCACGCATACAGCTGTATGATCAGCTACCTGAATAGATCTGACATTAACTCCTCCTACTTCTCATTCCACGCATACAGCTGTATGATCGGCTACCTGAATAGATCTGACATTAACTTCTCCTACTTCTCATTCCACGCATACAGCTGTATGATCGGCCACCTGAATAGATCTGACATTAACTCCTCCTACTTCTCATTACACGCATACAGCTGTATGATCGGCCACCTGAATAGATCTGACATTAACTCCTCCTACTTCTCATTCCATGCGTACAGCTGTATGATCAGCTACCTGAATAGATCTGACATTAACTCCTCCTACTTCTCATTCCACGCGTACAGCTGTATGATCAGCTACCTGAATAGATCTGACATTAACTCCTCCTACTTCTCATTCCACGCGTACAGCTGTATGATCAGCTACCTGAATAGATGTGACATTAACTCCTCCTACTTCTCATTCCACGCGTACAGCTGTATGATCAGCTACCTGAATAGATCTGACATTAACTCCTCCTACTTCTCATTCCACGCATACAGCTGTATGATCAGCTACCCTGAATAGATCTGACATTAACTCCTCCTACTTCTCATTCCACTCATACAGCTGTATGATCAGCTACATTGAATCTATCTGACATTAACTCCTCCTACTTCTCATTCCACACATACAGCTGTATGATCAGCTACCTGAATAGATCTGACATTAACTCCTCCTACTTCTCATTCCACGCATACAGCTGTATGATCAGCTACCTGAATAGATCTGACACTAACTCCTCCTACTCCTCATTCCATGCATACAGCTGTATGATCAGCTACCTGAATAGATCTGACCCTAGCTCCTCCTACTACTCATTCCACGCATACAGCTGTATGATCAGCTACCTGAATAGATCTGACATTAACTCCTCCTACTTCTCATTCCACGCATACAGCTGTATGATCGGCTACCTGAATAGATCTGTCATTAACTCCTCCTACTTCTCATTCCACGCATACAGCTGTATGATCGGCTACGTGAATAGATCTGACATTAACTCCTCCTACTTCTCATTCCTTGCATACAGCTGTATGATCAGCTACCTGAATAGATCTGACATTAGCTCCTCCTAAGTCTCATTCCACGCATACAGCTGTATGATCGGCTACCTGAATAGATCTGACATTAACTCCTCCTACTTCTCATTCCACGCATACAGCTGTATGATCAGCTACCTGAATAGATCTGACATTAACTCCTCCTACTTCTCATTCCACGTATACAGCTATATGATCATCTACCTGCATAGATCTGACATTAACTCCTCCTACTTCTCATTCTACGCATACAGCTATATGATCAGCTGCCTGAATGGATCTGACACTAACTCCTCCTACTCCTCATTCCATGCATACAGCTGTATGATCACTAGGGTTGGTGTCACTCAGTTGATTAATGGACACACTTTGAATACAGATTGTTACGGTGGTCCCAGGCTTGCTGGAAGTTGGACCGCTTTGGATGGCCTGGTTCCCAAATCCAGAGAGACGAACGCTGTTTCAATCGGCAAAAACCTGCAAGTGCGGTAACATCCCACTAGCTATGGCACGGCTAGGATACTCTTCCCTACCAAACGAGGCTGCGATTTGAGGGTAACACGAACACACCTTTAATGGCTCCCGGTGGGACAATTTATACAGCCTTACAGACCAAGGGACAGCCCCCTCCCCCCTGAAGGTACACAGGACAATCACATACTCTATCCAATGGACACACAGTGCAGCATCTGAGAAGGTCCCTGCCTAGCTGGGAGATAATCGGCTTTAACGGTTACAATAACCTAATTATCTCCAATCACATGGAACTACTGCATTTTACACCCATAAAGGAAATAACATAAACACATAAAAACATATACATTTTAAGATGAAAACAGGTCATGTGACCATTCGCCAGACGCACAGGTCTGAGAGCACAAGATGTATGCATTGCGCTCCGATCTCACGAACGATGTGCCTTATAGTTCTGAAATACAAGTCTGTTTGTGGGAAACAAAGTGTTCAAATGTAACAACAGTAACTGCAGATATCCAGGGGAAGGTAGTTCTGTAACACAGATATTCATGTATAAACAGATACATTGTTTTAATTATTTTACTATAAATTTTAAAAAATCAAGATCTTTTCCAAGTCAAAGTTGTCCTTTAGGTAAGCTTCAAGTGAATATCCATTTTATTGTCGTATGCCCGCCCAGTGGTGAATCTTGGTTTTGTGCTGCCCTAGGCACACCTGCAACATGCCCCATCACCCATGTTGCACACCCACGACATGCCCCATCACCTACATTGCACACACACTAAATGCCCCATCACCCGCATTACATACCCCCACCACCCTCATTACATGTCCCCATCACCCTCATTACCTACCCCCACCACGTCCATTACATGTCCCCATCACCCGCATTACATACCCCACCACCCTCATTACATGTCCCCATCACCCTCATTACATCCACCCACCACGTCCATTACATGCCCCCATCACCCTGATTAATTGGAAGGAGCTAAAGCTTGCTGAATGGTGGGGGAGGGAGAGAAAATGTTTGAAGCACCAGAAGTGTGCTTTAACACCCTCTGGCAAATTGCCGCCCTAGGCGAGTGCCTTGTTTGCCTTGTGGAAGATACAGTACTGTCCACGCCTGTCATTATTGGGTTTAAATATTTGAAAATGGTTCATTTCTCCAATGAGTTTGGACAATCCCTCTGCCATTATGGTCCCATTTTAGGGATGGGTAATGTAGGGTTAGTACAAAGCCCTTGTCAGACAAATCTCACGACATCACCTCATGACATCATAGCATGCGTCTGGAGTGCATTAATTCGCGTTTAGACTTGTGCAGTTTAAACATCATGCTGCTTGTGTAATGCACTATACTTTGGCAATATTAATGCCTGAACAGCCCCGGATTCGATGGGGCTTAACCCCAAAAAACGGGACTGTCCCAGCAAATTTGCAAATATTTCAACTACATGCCTCGCAACTTTCCTGCTTTCCATGGGACAGTCCTGGATTTCAAGCTCTGTCCAACTTTTCAGGACACAGGTAGAGTTCGGAGGGATAGGGGGGCTCCAATCTCATGTTCTGCTGCCTGCGCAGGAGTGAGGTTAGTTTGAGTGACAGCATTACTGACTCTCAACCTTGCAAGCTCTGCCCCCAGGGTCCCCATTCCCCATAGGTAGAAAGAAACTCCCCTCAGCTTTGTTACGGAGAGAGAAGGTAACATTAGAATTCGTTGGATGGGTGTTTAGTTCAGTGTCTGTGTTTAACTGAGAGGGGGGAGGTGATACACCCCCTCGGGAGACATGAAGAATGATTTTCTAACACATTATGGTGTTTTCCTCCAGCTTTGGCAGCCGGGTGGGGGGGCCATTTACTCATGGATTGAATTAGGTGACTCTGGGCCGGTCAGCACATCAGAGGCGAGAGAAACAAACTCTGTCCCAGTAGCAGCTGGGAATTCAAACTGGATCCAGATGGAGAGCAGCAGACAGGAGGGAAAAGGGTGACGGGATCCAGTCCTGGAGACTTTATAACCTTCTGGGATCACAGAGCATGGATTGCAGGAGGCGGTATATACCATAGAAAACATGTAGTTTAATAACATACCCACAATATAATATACACCGCAACATATCCACCAATATAATATACACCACAACATACCCACCAATATAATATACACCACAACATACCCACAATATAATATACACCGCAACATATCCACCAATATAATATACACCACAACATACCCACAATATAATATACACCGCAACATATCCACCAATATAATATACACCACAACATATCCACCAATATAATATACACCACAACATATATACCAATATATTATACACCACAACATATCCACCAATATAATATACACCGCAACATATCCACCAATATAATATACACCACAACATATCCACCAATATAATATACACCACAACATACCCACCAATATAATATACACCACAACATACCCACAATATAATATACACCGCAACATATATACCAATATAATATACACCACAACATATCCACCAATATAATATACACCGCAACATACCCACCAATATAATATACACCACAACATACCCACCAATATAATATACACCACAACATACCCACAATATAATATACACCGCAACATATATACCAATATAATATACACCACAACATATCCACCAATATAATATACACCACAACATACCCACAATATAATATACACCGCAACATATCCACCAATATAATATACACCGCAACATATCCACCAATATAATATACACCACAACATACCCACAATATAATATACACCACAACATACCCACCAATATAATATACACCACAACATACCCACAATATAATATACACCGCAACATATCCACCAATATAATATACACCGCAACATATCCACCAATATAATATACACCACAACATACCCACTAATATAATATACACCGCAACATATCCACCAATATAATATACACCACAACATACCCACCAATATAATATACACCACAACATACCCACCAATATAATATACACCACAACATACCCACCAATATAATATACACCACAACATATCCACCAATATAATATACACCACAACATATCCACCAATATAATATACACCACAACATATCCACCAATATAATATACACCACAACATACCCACCAATATAATATACACCACAACATACCCACCAATATAATATACACCGCAACATACCCACAATATAATATACACCGCAACATATCCACCAATATAATATACACCGCAACATATCCACCAATATAATATACACCGCAACATACCCACAATATAATATACACCGCAACATATCCACCAATATAATATACACCGCAACATACCCACAATATAATATACACCGCAACATATCCACCAATATAATATACACCGCAACATACCCACAATATAATATACACCGCAACATATCCACCAATATAATATACACCGCAACATACCCACAATATAATATACACCACAACATACCCACAATATAATATACACCACAACATATCCACCAATATAATATACACCACAACATATCTACCAATATAATATACACCACAACATATCCACCAATATAATATACACCACAACATACCCACCAATATAATATACACCACAACATACCCACAATATAATATACACCACAACATATCCAACAATATAATATACACCACAACATATCCACCAATATAATATACACCACAACATATCCACCAATATAATATACACCACAACATACCCACCAATATAATATACACCACAACATACCCACAATATAATATACACCACAACATATCCACCAATATAATATACACCGCAACATACCCACCAATATAATATACACCGCAACATATCCACCAATATAATATACACCACAACATATCCACCAATATAATATACACCGCAACATACCCACCAATATAATATACACCACAACATATCCACCAATATAATATACACCGCAACATACCCACCAATATAATATACACCACAACATATATACCAATATAATATACACCACAACATACCCACCAATATAATATACACCGCAACATATCCACCAATATAATATACACCGCAACATATCCACCAATATAATATACACCACAACATACCCACCAATATAATATACACCACAACATATATACCAATATAATATACACCACAACATACCCACCAATATAATATACACCACAACATACCCACCAATATAATATACACCGCAACATACCCACCAATATAATATACACCACAACATACCCACCAATATAATATACACCACAACATACCCACCAATATAATATACACCACAACATACCCACCAATATAATATACACCACAACATACCCACCAATATAATATACACCACAACATATATACCAATATAATATACACCACAACATACCCACCAATATAATATACACCGCAACATACCCACCAATATAATATACACCACAACATATCCACCAATATAATATACACCGCAACATATCCACCAATATAATATACACCGCAACATACCCACCAATATAATATACACCACAACATATCCACCAATATAATATACACCGCAACATATCCACCAATATAATATACACCGCAACATATCCACCAATATAATATACACCGCAACATACCCACCAATATAATATACACCACAACATATCCACCAATATAATATACACCGCAACATATCCACCAATATAATATACACCACAACATATCCACCAATATAATATACACCGCAACATACCCACCACTATAATATACACTGAATCTTACCCAACAATATAATATACACCACAAAATATCCACCAATATAATATACACCGCAACATATCCACCAATATAATATACAATACAACATATCCACCAATATAATATACACCGCAACATACCCACCACTATAATATACACTGAATCTTACCCAACAATATAATATACAACACAAAATATCCACCAATATAATATACACCACAACATATCCACCAATATAATATACACCACAACATACCCGCAATATAATATACACCGCAACATATCCACCAATATAATATACACCACAACATATCCACCAATATAATATACACCGCAACATACCCACCAATATAATATACACCACAACATATCCAACAATATAATATACACCACAACATATCCACCAATATAATATACACCACAACATATCCACCAATATAATATACACCACAACATATCCACCAATATAATATACACCACAACATACCCACCAATATAATATACACCACAACATATCCACCAATATAATATACACCGCAACATATCCACCAATATAATATACACCACAACATATCCACCAATATAATATACACCGCAACATACCCACCACTATAATATACACTGAATCTTACCCAACAATATAATATACACCACAAAATATCCACCAATATAATATACACCACAACATATCCACCAATATAATATACACCACAACATATCCACCAATATAATATACACCGCAACATATCCACCAATATAATATACACCGCAACATATCCACCAATATAATATACACCGCAACATACCCACCAATATAATATACACCACAACATACCCACAATATAATATACACCGCAACATACCCACCAATATAATATACACCACAACATATATACCAATATAATATACACCGCAACATATCCACCAATATAATATACACCACAACATATCCAGCAATATAATATACACCACAACATACCCACCAATATATTATACACCACAACATATCCACCAATATAATATACACCACAACATACCCACCAATATAATATACACCACAACATACCCAACAATATAATATACACCGCAACATATATACCAATATAATATACACCACAACATATCCACCAATATAATATACACCGCAACATATATACCAATATAATATACACCACAACATACCCACAATATAATATACACCGCAACATATCCAACAATATAATATACACCACAACATACCCACAATATAATATACACCACAACATACCCATCAATATAATATACACCACAACATATCCACCAATATAATATACACCACAAAATACCCACCAATATAATATACACCACAACATACCCACCAATATAATATACACCGCAACATATCCACCAATATAATATACACCACAACATATCCACCAATATAATATACACCACAACATACCCACCAATATAATATACACCACAACATACCCACCAATATAATATACACCGCAACATATCCACCAATATAATATACACCACAACATATCCACCAATATAATATACACCACAACATACCCACCAATATAATATACACCACAACATACCCACCAATATAATATACACCGCAACATACCCACCAATATAATATACACCGCAACATATCCACCAATATAATATACACCACAACATATCCACCAATATAATATACACCGCAACATATCCACCAATATAATATACACCACAACATACCCACCAATATAATATACACCACAACATACCCACCAATATAATATACACCGCAACATATCCACCAATATAATATACACCACAACATATCCACCAATATAATATACACCACAACATACCCACCAATATAATATACACCACAACATACCCACCAATATAATATACACCACAACATACCCACCAATATAATATACACCACAACATATCCACCAATATAATATACACCGCAACATACCCACCAATATAATATACACCACAACATACCCACAATATAATATACACCGCAACATATCCACCAATATAATATACACCACAACATATCCACCAATATAATATACACCACAACATATCCACCAATATAATATACACCACAACATACCCACAATATAATATACACCGCAACATATCCACCAATATAATATACACCGCAACATATCCACAATATAATATACACCACAACATATCCACCAATATAATATACACCACAACATATCCACCAATATAATATACACCACAACATACCCACCAATATAATATACACCACAACATACCCACCAATATAATATACACCACAACATATCCACCAATATAATATACACCGCAACATACCCACCAATATAATATACACCACAACATACCCACAATATAATATACACCGCAACATATCCACCAATATAACATACACCACAACATATCCACCAATATAATATACACCACAACATACCCACCAATATAATATACACCACAACATACCCACCAATATAATATACACCGCAACATATCCACCAATATAATATACACCACAACATACCCACCAATATAATATACACCACAACATACCCACAATATAATATACACCACAACATATCCACCAATATAATATACACCACAACATACCCACCAATATAATATACACCACAACATACCCACCAATATAATATACACCGCAACATACCCACCAATATAATATACACCGCAACATACCCACTAATATAATATACACCACAACATACCCACCAATATAATATACACCACAACATATCCACCAATATAATATACACCACAACATACCCACAATATAATATACACCACAACATACCCACCAATATAATATACACCACAACATATCCACCAATATAATATACACCACAACATACCCACAATATAATATACACCACAACATACCCACCAATATAATATACACCACAACATATCCACCAATATAATATACACCACAACATATCCACCAATATAATATACACCACAACATACCCACAATATAATATACACCGCAACATATCCACCAATACAATATACACCACAACATATAAACCAATATAATATACACCGCAACATACCCACCAATATAATATACACCGCAACATACCCACCAATATAATAAACACCGCAACATACCCTCCAATATAATATACACCGCAACATACCCACAATATAATATACACCGCAACATACCCTCCAATATAATATACACCGCAACATACCCACCAATATAATATACACCACAACATACCCACCAATATAATATACACCACAACATATCCACCAATATATTATACACCGCAACATACCCACCAATATAATATACACCGCAACATATCCACCAATATAATATACACCACAACATATCCACCAATATAATATACACCACAACATATCCACCAATATAATATACACCACAACATATCCACCAATATAATATACACCACAACATATCCACCAATATAATATACACCACAACATATCCACCAATATAATATACACCACAACATATCCACCAATATAATATACAAAACAACATATCCACCAATATAATATACACCACAACATATCCACCAATATAATATACACCACAACATACCCACCAATATAATATACACCACAACATACCCACCAATATATTATACACCGCAACATACCCTCCAATATAATATACACCACAACATATCCACCAATATAATATACACCACAACATATCCACCAATATAATATACACCGCAACATACCCACCAATATATTATACACCGCAACATACCCTCCAATATAATATACACCACAACATACCCTCCAATATAATATACACCACAACATATCCACCAATATAATATACACCACAACATATCCACCAATATAATATACACCGCAACATACCCACCAATATAATATACACCGCAACATATCCACCAATATAATATACACCACAACATACCCTCCAATATAATATACACCACAACATATCCACCAATATAATATACACCACAACATATCCACCAATATAATATACACCGCAACATACCCAACAATATAATATACACCACAACATATCCACCAATATAATACACAACACAACATATCCACCAATATAATATACACCACAACATATCCACCAATATAATATACACCACAACATATCCACCAATATAATATACACCACAACATATATACCAATATATTATACACCGCAACATACCCACCAATATAATATACACCACAACATATCCACCAATATAATATACACCACAACATATCCACCAATATATTATACACCGCAACATACCCACCAATATAAAATACACTGCAACATATATACCAATATAATATACACCACAACATACCCTCCAATATAATATACACCACAACATATCCACCAATATAATATACACCGCAACATATCCACCAATATAATATACACCACAACATATCCAGCAATATAATATACACCACAACATATCCACCAATATAATATACACCACAACATATCCACCAATATAATATACACCACAACATACCCACCAATATAATATACACCACAACATACCCACCAATATATTATACACCGCAACATACCCTCCAATATAATATACACCACAACATATCCACCAATATAATATACACCACAACATATCCACCAATATAATATACACCGCAACATACCCACCAATATATTATACACCGCAACATACCCTCCAATATAATATACACCACAACATATCCACCAATATAATATACACCACAACATATCCACCAATATAATATACACCGCAACATACCCACCAATATAATATACACCGCAACATACCCACCAATATAATATACACCGCAACATATCCACCAATATAATATACAACACAACATACCCACCAATATAATATACAACACAACATATCCACCAATATAATATACACCACAACATATCCACCAATATAATATACACCGCAACATATCCACCAATTTAATATACACCACAACATACCCACTAATATAATATAAACCACAACATACCCTCCAATATAATATACACCACAACATATCCACCAATATAATATACACCACAACATATCCACCAATATAATATACACCGCAACATACCCAACAATATAATATACACCACAACATATCCACCAATATAATACACAACACAACATATCCACCAATATAATATACACCACAACATATCCACCAATATAATATACACCACAACATATCCACCAATATAATATACACCACAACATATCCACCAATATAATATACACCACAACATATATACCAATATATTATACACCGCAACATACCCACCAATATAATATACACCACAACATATCCACCAATATAATATACACCACAACATATCCACCAATATATTATACACCGCAACATACCCACCAATATAAAATACACTGCAACATATATACCAATATAATATACACCACAACATACCCTCCAATATAATATACACCACAACATATCCACCAATATAATATACACCGCAACATATCCACCAATATAATATACACCACAACATATCCAGCAATATAATATACACCACAACATATCCACCAATATAATATACACCACAACATATCCACCAATATAATATACACCACAACATACCCACCAATATAATATACACCACAACATACCCACCAATATATTATACACCGCAACATACCCTCCAATATAATATACACCACAACATATCCACCAATATAATATACACCACAACATATCCACCAATATAATATACACCGCAACATACCCACCAATATATTATACACCGCAACATACCCTCCAATATAATATACACCACAACATATCCACCAATATAATATACACCACAACATATCCACCAATATAATATACACCGCAACATACCCACCAATATAATATACACCGCAACATACCCACCAATATAATATACACCGCAACATATCCACCAATATAATATACAACACAACATACCCACCAATATAATATACAACACAACATATCCACCAATATAATATACACCACAACATATCCACCAATATAATATACACCGCAACATATCCACCAATTTAATATACACCACAACATACCCACTAATATAATATAAACCACAACATACCCATCAATATAATATACACCACAACATACCCTCCAATATAATATACACCGCAACATACCCACCAATATAATATACACCGCAACATATCCACCAATATAATATACACCGCAACATACCCACCAATATAATATACACGCAACATATCCACCAATATAATATACACCACAACATATCCACCAATATAATATACACCACAACATACCCACCAATATAATATACACCACAACATATATACCAATATATTATACACCGCAACATACCCACCAATATAATATACACCACAACATATCCACCAATATAATATACACCACAACATATCCATCAATATAATATACACCGCAACATACCCACCAATATAATATACACCGCAACATACCCACCAATATAATATACACCGCAACATACCCACCAATATATTATACACCGCAACATACCCACGAATATAATATACACCGCAACATATCCACCAATATAATATACACCGCAACATATCCACCAATATAATATACACCGCAACATATCCACCAATATAATATACACCACAACATATCCACCAATATAATATACACCACAACATACCCACCAATATAATATACACCACAACATACCCACCAATATAATATACACCGCAACATACCCACCAATATAATATACACCACAACATACCCAACAATATAATGTACACCGCAACATACCCACCAATATAATATACACCGCAACATATCCACCAATATAATATACACCACAACATACCCACCAATATAATATACACCGCAACATACCCACCAATATAATATACACCGCAACATACCCACCAATATAATATACACCACAACATATCCACCAATATAATATAAACCACAACATACCCACCAATATAATATACACCGCAACATACCCACCAATATAATATACACCACAACATACCCACCAATATAATATACACCACAACATATCCACCAATATAATATACACCACAACATATCCACCAATATAATATACACCACAACATATCCACCAATATAATATACACCACAACATACCCACCAATATAATATACACCACAACATACCCGCAATATAATATACACCGCAACATATCCACCAATATAATACACACCACAACATATCCACCAATATAATATACACCACAACATATCCACCAATATAATATACACCACAACATATCCACCAATATAATATACACGACAACATATATACCAATATATTATACACTGCAACATACCCACCAATATAATATACACCACAACATATCCACCAATATATTATACACCGCAACATACCCACCAATATAAAATACACCGCAACATATATACCAATATAATATACACCACAACATACCCTCCAATATAATATACACCACAACATATCCACCAATATAATATACACCGCAACATATCCACCAATATAATATACACCACAACATATCCAGCAATATAATATACACCACAACATATCCACCAATATAATATACACCACAACATATCCACCAATATAATATACACCACAACATATCCACCAATATAATATACACCACAACATATATACCAATATAATATACATCAACATACCCTCCAATATAATGAACACCGCAACATACCCACCACTATAATATACACTGAATCTTACCCAACAATATAATATACACCACAACATATCCATCAATATAATATACACCACAACATATCCACCAATATAATATACACCGCAACATATCCACCAATATAATATACACCGCAACATATCCACCAATATAATATACACCGCAACATACCCACCAATATATTATACACCGCAACATACCCACCAATATAATATACACCACAACATACCCACCAATATATTATACACCGCAACATACCCACCAATATAATATACACCACAACATACCCACCAATATAATATACACCACAACATACCCACCAATATAATATACACCACAACATACCCACCAATATAATATACACCACAACATATCCACCAATATAATATACACCGCAACATACCCACCAATATAATATACACCACAACATACCCACCAATATAATATACACCACAACATATCCACCAATATAATATACACCACAACATATCCACCAATATAATATACACCGCAACATACCCACCAATATAATATACACCGCAACATACCCACCAATATAATATACACCACAACATACCCACCAATATAATATACACCACAACATATCCACCAATATAATATACACCGCAACATATATACCAATATAATATACACCACAACATACCCACCAATATAATATACACCTCAAAATACCCACCAATATATTATACACCGCAACATACCCACCAATATAATATACACCGCAACATACCCACCAATATATTATACACCACAACATACCCACCAATATGATATACACCACAACATACACACCACTATAATATACACTGCATCTTACCCAACAATATAATATACTCCGCAACATACACACAAATATATTATACACCGCAACATACCCACCAATATAATATATACTGCATCTTACCCAACAATATAATATACACTGCATCTTACCCAACAATATAATATACACCGCAACATACCCATCAATATAATGAACACCGTAACATATCCACCAATATAATATACACCGCAACATATCCACCAATATAATACACACCACAACATATCCACCAATATAATATACACCTCAACATATCCACCAATATAATATACACCACAACATACCCACCAATATAATATACACCACAACATACCCACCAATATAATATACACCGCAACATACCCACCAATATAATATACACCACAACATACCCAACAATATAATATACACCGCAACATACCCACCAATATAATATACACCACAACATATCCACCAATATAATATACACCACAACATACCCACCAATATAATATACACTGCAACATACCCACCAATATAATATACACCGCAACATACCCACCAATATAATATACACCACAACATATCCACCAATATAATATACACCACAACATACCCACCAATATAATATACACCGCAACATACCCACCAATATAATATACACCACAACATACCCACCAATATAATATACACCACAACATATATACCAATATAATATACATCAACATACCCTCCAATATAATGAACACCGCAACATACCCACCACTATAATATACACTGAATCTTACCCAACAATATAATATACACCACAACATATCCACCAATATAATATACACCACAACATATCCACCAATATAATATACACCACAACATATCCACCAATATAATATACACCACAACATATCCACCAATATAATATACACTGCATCTTACCCAACAATATAATATACACCGCAACATACCCATCAATATAATGAACACCGTAACATATCCACCAATATAATATACACCACAACATACACACCAATATAATTTACACTGCAACATATATACCAATAGAATATACACCGCAACATACCCACCAATATAATATACACCACAACATATATACCAATATAATATACACCGCAACATACCCACCAATATAATATACACCGCAACATACCCACCAATATAATATAACGCAACTTACCCACCAATTTAATATACACCACAACTTACCCACCAATATAATATACACCACAACATATCCACCAATATAATATACACCACAACATACCCTCCAATATAATATACACCACAACATACCCACCAATATAATATACACCACAACATACCCACCAATATAATATACACCACAACATATCCACCAATATAATATACACCGCAACATACCCACCAATATAATATACACCACAACATACCCACCAATATCATATACACCACAACATATATACCAATATAATATACACCACAACATACCCACCAATATAATATACACCACAACATACCCACCAATATAATAAACACCGCAACATACCCACCAATATAATATACACCGCAACATATATACCAATATAATATACAACGCATCTTACCCACCGCAACATACACCACAACATACCCTCCAATATAATATACACCGCATCTTACCCAACAATATAATATACACCACAACATACACACCAATATAATTTACACTGCAACATATATACCAATAGAATATACACCGCAACATACCCACCAATATAATATACACCACAACATATATACCAATATAATATACACCGCAACATACCCACCAATATAATATACACCGCAACATACCCACCAATATAATATAACGCAACTTACCCACCAATTTAATATACACCACAACTTACCCACCAATATAATATACACCACAACATATCCACCAATATAATATACACCACAACATACCCTCCAATATAATATACACCACAACATACCCACCAATATAATATACACCACAACATACACACCAATATAATATACACCACAACATATCCACCAATATAATATACACCGCAACATACCCACCAATATAATATACACCACAACATACCCACCAATATCATATACACCACAACATATATACCAATATAATATACACCACAACATACCCACCAATATAATATACACCACAACATACCCACCAATATAATAAACACCGCAACATACCCACCAATATAATATACACCGCAACATATATACCAATATAATATACACCGCATCTTACCCACCGCAACATACACCACAACATACCCTCCAATATAATATACACCGCATCTTACCCAACAATATAATATACACCACAACATACACACCAATATAATTTACACTGCAACATATATACCAATAGAATATACACCGCAACATACCCACCAATATAATATACACCACAACATATATACCAATATAATATACACCGCAACATACCCACCAATATAATATACACCGCAACATACCCACCAATATAATATAACGCAACTTACCCACCAATTTAATATACACCACAACTTACCCACCAATATAATATACACCACAACATATCCACCAATATAATATACACCACAACATACCCTCCAATATAATATACACCACAACATACCCACCAATATAATATACACCACAACATAGCCACCAATATAATATACACCACAACATATCCACCAATATAATATACACCGCAACATACCCACCAATATAATATACACCACAACATACCCACCAATATAATATACACCACAACATATATACCAATATAATATACACCACAACATACCCACCAATATAATATACACCACAACATACCCACCAATATAATAAACACCGCAACATACCCACCAATATAATATACACCGCAACATATATACCAATATAATATACACCACAACATACCCACCAATATAATATACACCACAACATACCCACCAATATAATAAACACCGCAACATACCCACCAATATAATATACACCGCAACATATATACCAATATAATATACACCGCAACATACCCACCAATATAATATACACCACAACATATATACCAATATAATATACACCGCAACATACCCACCAATATAATATACACGCAACATACCCACCAATATAATATACACGCAACTTACCCACCAATTTAATATACACTGCAACATACATACCAATATAATATACACCACAACTTACCCACCAATATAATATACAAAACAACATACCCTCCAATATAATATACACCGCAACATATATACCAATATAATATACACCGCAACATACCCACCAATATAATATACACCAAAACATATATACCAATACAATATACACCGCAACATACCCACCAATATAATATACACCGCAACATACCCACCAATATAATATACACGCAACTTACCCGCCAATTTAATATACACCGCAACATACATACCAATATAATATACACCACAACTTACCCACCAATATAATATACACAACAACATATCCACCAATATAATATACACTATAACATATATACCAATATAATATACACCGCAACATACCCACCAATATAATATACACCACAACATACCCACCAATATAATATACACCGCAACATATCCACCAATATAATATACACCACAACATATCCACCAATATAATATACACCACAACATACCCACCAATATAATATACACCACAACATACCCACCAATTTAATATACACCGCAACATACCCACCAATATAATATACACCGAAACATATATACCAATATAATATACACTGCATCTTACCCAACAATATAATATACACCGCAACATACCCACCAATATAATATACACCACAACATACACACCAATATAATATACACCACAACATACCCACCAATATAATATACACCGCAATATACCCTCCAATATAATATACATCACAACATACCCTCCAATATAATATACATCACAACATACACACCAATATAATATACACCACAACATACCCACCAATATAATATACACCACAACATACCCTCCAATATTATATACACCGCAACATACCCACCAATATAATATACACCGCAACATACCCACCAATATAATATACACCGCAACATACCCACCAATATAATATACACCGCAACATACCCACCAATATAATATACACCACAACATACCCACCAATATAATATACACCGCAACATATATACCAATATAATATACACCGCAACATACCCACCAATATAATATACACCACAACATACACACCAATATAATATACACCGCAACATACCCACCAATATAATATACACGCAACTTACCCACCAATTTAATATACACCGCAACATACATACCAATATAATATACACCACAACTTACCCACCAATATAATATACACAACAACATATCCTCCAATATAATATACACTGCAACATATATACCAATATAATATACACCACAACATACCCACCAATATAATATACACCGCAATATACCCTCCAATATAATATACACCACAACATACACACCAATATAATATACACCGCAACATACCCACCAATATAATATACACCACAACATACCCACCAATATAATATACACCACAACATACCCACCAATATAATATACACCGCAACATACCCACCAATATAATATACACCGCAACATATATACCAATATAATATACACCGCAACATATATACCAATATAATATACACCGCAACATATATACCAATATAATATACACCAAAACATACCCACCAATATAATATACACCGCAACATACCCACCAATATAATATACACCACAACATACCCTCCAATATAATATACACCGCAACATACCCACCAATTTAATATACACGCAACTTACCCACCAATTTAATATACACCGCAACATACATACCAATATAATATACACCACAACTTACCCTCCAATATAATATACACCACAACATACATACCAATACAAAATACCCATTAAAAGTTATAGGGGGCATGCAGCCTTTGGCCAGCCTACAGATCCAAGGGATATAATATATTTTATTTGGGGTGTCCGGAGGCACTTGGCCAGCCTCCCTCCCCCGGGGCGGTAATATATTTTTATATGGGGTTTGGGGCATTTTGCCAGCTCCTGAACCCAGTGGGTGTTAATATGATCATACAGGTGGTCCTGTGGCACTTTTCCAGACTCCGGACTTTGAGGGGCAATTAGTTTATTATTATGTTAGTAAAGAACCCCGGTAAATATGCAAATAAATGGGACGGGGCATGTATGAGCATGGGGCAGTGAATCCGATGACTGACGGTGGCCAGGGGGAGGAGTAGAGGGATAGCTGATAAAGTCCCGGGCTCCCTCTCCGGGCAGCCATTTTAGCTACCAATTTATTCCCACCCTCACTCCATTCATTTTGTCATTGATGTTTTGTATTGTTTGTTCTAATTCCTTTTTGTCGCAGCAGGCGTGGGGTTCATTGCTTGCCAGTCAGGTTTTGGATTGGAAGAAGGAGAAATCGGGGATAATGGTGTGAGAATGGGGGGCTCGGTCCTCCCCTAACCTTTCAAGTTAGTAGTTTGTTTCCTGGACGTGCCCACTGTGCTAAAATAGCCGGCTAGTGGTTAGCATTTGGTATGATGGAAGGGTTAAGGTTATGACACCCTAAGGGACGAGGGGGGGAGGCGAGCACCTCTTAGACAATTGCACTATGTATAGTTAAGCTTAATAGTTATATTAAGCTGTTCGTGGCTGGCAAGGGGTTGGTAGTTATGTTAGGCTGTATTATTTAGATATATATATATATATATATATATATAAGGAAGTTATGGTGGTCGCCTAATACAGCCTCATGTTGTTGTAATAAAATTGCTGTGGCCTTTTTTACACCCTCGCCAGTCTCGTGTCCATGTATTCGGCATGGGGTAAATAAGAATGGGTATCGGGTAATCAGGTACTCTATCCCCTCTGCGTGCATACATGTGACGTGTGAGCGACTGCTAGACTCTAGTTATCAGAAGGAATCTTCCATACCCTCTAAACCGTACAAAGCACTGCGGCTTTTTATATATATTCGTGGTGTCAGTGAGTCAGGCTGACTAATTGGAAAATAATTGAATGGAATCACTTTAAAATGCCTTTCGCTCCTCCCCAGAGTTATAATTCCAACCAGCTGCTGTGAAGATCCAACGTTACATTAATTCTGGATTCATTTGTATTTACTTTTTTCCCAGGGGCTGGATACGCACGGCGCTTCGCAAAGGTTGGTTTTTAAAATCCCTTCAGCAAGCGGGTGTGTAGAACAGCAGAATAACACGTGCGTTATAAGGGACGACAGCCCCCGGCGAGAGGAGCTCTGTGCACTTTTATGTCTGTGGAATCTGGTGGGGGAGACATTTATATTCACAAAATGAATACAAAACGGGAAATATCTATGGTAATAAATGCAATTAGAATTCATGTATTGACATCAGGGGCGTAGCGTGGGGGGTGCAGGGGGGGCCGGCCACACCGGGCGCAATATCTGGGGGGGCGCACTAGCCCTATGCGGCCGCGCGGCCGCAGCCACAACCGCGCGATACTTCCTGTCAGCCGCCGGATGTGAGCGGCAAATGACGGCGTGACGTCACATCCGGCGGCTGCGCGGCGGAGGCTCTTCTGAAACTGCATCGCGGCCTTTCTTCCCTGAGCTGTTGGAAGTGGAATTTGTAAAGGTAAGAATAAAGGGGCTTGGGGGACCTATTGTATTATGTATTGAGGAGGGGGTCATTAATGTATTGGAGAGGGGGAGGGGGGTCATTAATGTATTGGAGAGGGGGAGGGGGGTCATTAATGTATTGGAGAGGGGGAGGGGGGGTCATTAATGTATGGGGGAGGGGGGTCATTAATGTATGGGGGAGGGGAGGGGGGTCATTAATGTATGGGGGAGGGGGGTCATTAATGTATGGGGGAGGGAGGTCATTAATGTATGGGGGAGGGGAGGGGGGTCATTAATGTATGGGGGAGGGGAGGGGGGTTCATTAATGTATGGGGAGGGGGGTTCATTAATGTATGGGGAGGGGGTCATTAATGTATGGGGGAGGGGAGGGGTCATTAATGTATGGGGAGGGGAGGGGGGTTCATTAATGTAAGGGGGAGGGGAGGGGGGTTTATTAAATGTATGGGGGAGGGGGGTTCATTTAATGTATGGGGGAGGGGAGGGGGGGTCATTTAATGTATGGGGGAGTGGAGGGGGTCATTTAATGTATGGGGAGGGGAGGGGGGTTCATTAATGTAAGGGGGAGGGGAGGGGGGTTTATTAAATGTATGGGGGAGGGGGGTTCATTTAATGTATGGGGGAGGGGAGGGGGGGTCATTTAATGTATGGGGGAGTGGAGGGGGTCATTTAATGTATGGGGAGGGGGGTCATTTAATGTATGGGGGAGGGGAGGTCAGTAATGAATGGGGAGGGGGGGAAGTAATGTATGGGGGAGGGAGGGAAGTAATGTATGGGGAGGGGGGGAAGTAATGTATGGGGGAGGGAGGGAAGTAATGTATGGGGGAGGGGGGCAGTAATGTATTGGGGATGGGGGGGCAGTAATGTATTGGGGACGGGGGGCAGTAATGTATTGGGGAAGGGAAGAAGGGGGGCAGTAATGTATTGGGGAAGGGAAGAAGGGAGGCAGTAATGTATTGGGGAAGGGAAGAAGGGAGGCAGTAATGTATTGGGGAAGGGAAGAAGGGAGGCAGTAATGTATTAGGGGATGGGGGTCAACTGTGTATTAGGGGAGGGAGGGGTCATCAGTGTATTAGGGGGAGGGGGGTCAGCAGTGTATTAGGGGAAGAGGGGGGGGATGGGAAAGATCTGTCTTGGGAATTTGAGATGAGGCAATGATTATATTTTTTACATTTGTGGCCTAATGAATAATCTATATATATGTGTGTATGTAGAAGGAAATGTAAATAGGTGGGGCTACAGGGGTGAGGGAATTATATTTGTAATATATTTATTAGGAACTGTGGAGGGAAGGGAGTTGGATGAGAGCATTAAATATCATAGCATTAAATATTATATTTATGGGGTAGGAACTGTATTATATATTTTTGGTTTAGTGCAGGGGTAGGTAACCTTTGACACTCCCTTTGTTTTTTGACTACATCTCCATTAAGGTTTGCAAAGCATCATGGGAGGTGTAGTCCACAACATCTGGAGTGGCAAAGGATGTCTACTCCTGGTTTAAAGCATAGGTGTATAACCATTTGGCTTCCCCAGGCCAAAATAACCCCTTAAACTCTTAAAGGATCACTATAGTGTCAGGAAAACAAAGCGGTTTTCCTGACACTTTAGTACCCTGAGGGTGCCCACACCCTCAGGGTCCCACTCCCGTGGCGCTGAAGGGGTTAAATTCCCTTCAGTTACTTACCTTAATCCAGCGCCAGGCTCCCTCGGTGCTGGTGACCTCTCCTCCCTGTCTGACGTTTTCATAACAAACAATACATGTGCTTGGGGGGTAAGGGTTTCTTTAACTAATCTAGTAGAAGAGACTCGAGTGCTAAAATCCACGGGTTAGGGGGCGCAAATTACTTGCCTTGCCCCGGGTGCTGACAACCCACGCTACGCCACTGATTGACATTAAAACAGCTAAATGAAATGTAAAGATAACCAGAGATGCATAAAGTATTTCCCGCTGTTACTGAAAGTGTTAACGGGGGCAGTAAAGGAAATAATAAAGACCGATGAGCTGGCGAGCTCGGGTTTATTGCATGGCGTAATAAGTTTTACAAGTGAATGATAAAGGCTGTTGTCGCACATTTACCATGTGGGAGATCAGCACTTTTTCTCCCGGTCGCAGTGGGATGTGATTTATGAATCCATTCAGTCTGAGGTATTAAAGATCAGAGAGCGCGGTGTAATTATACACATATCCGGGCCATTAACTATGAAGTGCGCCATCTTAATGGTCAATATGACTCATAAAGCAGGGGTGTAATAGGACCGGCAAATCCAAGGAAGATAGGAAAGGTGAAGAAGGAATTTAGACCACTGGGAATGGTGAGACCATGCTATAACCTCCAGCCTGACACAAATGAAGTGATGTTTAATTGAAAGATGGCATCAAGCGAGGCATTTTAAGTGGAAATTCTTTAAGGAAAGAATATAAATAAAGCACCTTATCAATTCCTCTTTGGTCTGTATTGCTCTACCAGGCAGCAGACATGTTGTTTAGAATCTTTGCTCTGTATAGCTCTATCAGGGGCGGACATGTTGGTTACAATCTTTGCTCTGTATAGCTCTATCAGGGGGCAGACATGTTGTTTAGAATCTTTGCTCTGTATAGCTCTATCAGGGGCAGACATGTTGGTTACAATCTTTGCTCTGTATAGCTCTACCAGGCAGCAGACATGTTGTTTAGAATCTTTGCTCTGTGTAGCTCTATCAGGGGGCGGACATGTTGGTTAGAATCTTTGCTCTGTATAGCTCTATCAGGGGGCAGACATGTTGTTTAGAATCTTTGCTCTGTATAGCTCTATCAGAGGTCAGACATGTTGTTTAGAATCTTTGCTCTGTATAGCTCTATCAGGGGGCGGACATGTTGGTTAGAATCTTTGCTCTGTATAGCTCTATCAGGGGCGGACATGTTGTATAGAATCTTTGCTCTGTATAGCTCTATCAGGGGGCGGACATGTTGTTTAGAATCTTTGCTCTGTATAGCTCTATCAGGGGGCAGACATGTTGTTTAGAATCTTTGCTCTGTATAGCTCTATCAGGGGGCAGACATGTTGTTTAGAATCTTTGCTCTGTATAGCTCTATCAGGGGGCGGACATGTTGGTTAGAATCTTTGCTCTGTATAGCTCTATCAGGGGCGGACATGTTGGTTACAATCTTTGCTCTGTATAGCTCTACCAGGCAGCAGACATGTTGTTTAGAATCTTTGCTCTGTGTAGCTCTATCAGGGGGCGGACATGTTGGTTAGAATCTTTGCTCTGTATAGCTCTATCAGGGGGCAGACATGTTGTTTAGAATCTTTGCTCTGTATAGCTCTATCAGAGGTCAGACATGTTGTTTAGAATCTTTGCTCTGTATAGCTCTATCAGGGGGCGGACATGTTGGTTAGAATCTTTGCTCTGTATAGCTCTATCAGGGGGCAGACATGTTGTTTAGAATCTTTGCTCTGTATAGCTCTGTCAGAGGTCGAACATGTTGTTTAGAATCTTTGCTCTGTATAGCTCTATCAGGGGGCAGACATGTTGGTTAGAATCTTTGCTCTGTATAGCTCTATCAGGGGGCAGATGTGTTGTTTAGAATCTTTGCTCTGTATAGCTCTATCATGGAGCGGACATGTTGTTTAGAATTTTTGCTCTGTATAGCTCTATCAGGGGGCGGACATATTGTTTAGAATCTTTGCTCTGTATAGCTCTATCAGGGGGCAGACATGTTGTTTAGAATCTTTGCTCTGTATAGCTCTATCAGGGGGCAGACATGTTGTTTAGAATCTTTGCTCTGTATAGCTCTATCAGGGGGCAGACATGTTGTTTAGAATCTTTGCTCTGTATAGCTCTATCAGGGGTGGACATATTGTTTAGAATCTTTGCTCTGTATAGCTCTACCAGGCAGCAGACATGTTGTTTAGAATCTTTGCTCTGTATAGCTCTATCAGGGGGCGGACATGTTGGTTAGAATCTTTGCTCTGTATAGCTCTATCAGGGGCGGACATGTTGGTTACAATCTTTGCTCTGTATAGCTCTACCAGGCAGCAGACATGTTGTTTAGAATCTTTGCTCTGTGTAGCTCTATCAGGGGGCGGACATGTTGGTTAGAATCTTTGCTCTGTATAGCTCTATCAGGGGGCAGACATGTTGTTTAGAATCTTTGCTCTGTATAGCTCTATCAGAGGTCAGACATGTTGTTTAGAATCTTTGCTCTGTATAGCTCTATCAGGGGGCGGACATGTTGGTTAGAATCTTTGCTCTGTATAGCTCTATCAGGGGGCAGACATGTTGTTTAGAATCTTTGCTCTGTATAGCTCTGTCAGAGGTCGAACATGTTGTTTAGAATCTTTGCTCTGTATAGCTCTATCAGGGGGCAGACATGTTGGTTAGAATCTTTGCTCTGTATAGCTCTATCAGGGGGCAGATGTGTTGTTTAGAATCTTTGCTCTGTATAGCTCTATCATGGAGCGGACATGTTGTTTAGAATTTTTGCTCTGTATAGCTCTATCAGGGGGCGGACATATTGTTTAGAATCTTTGCTCTGTATAGCTCTATCAGGGGGCAGACATGTTGTTTAGAATCTTTGCTCTGTATAGCTCTATCAGGGGGCAGACATGTTGTTTAGAATCTTTGCTCTGTATAGCTCTATCAGGGGGCAGACATGTTGTTTAGAATCTTTGCTCTGTATAGCTCTATCAGGGGTGGACATATTGTTTAGAATCTTTGCTCTGTATAGCTCTACCAGGCAGCAGACATGTTGTTTAGAATCTTTGCTCTGTATAGCTCTATCAGGGGGCGGACATGTTGGTTAGAATCTTTGCTCTGTATAGCTCTATCAGGGGCGGACATGTTGGTTACAATCTTTGCTCTGTATAGCTCTACCAGGCAGCAGACATGTTGTTTAGAATCTTTGCTCTGTGTAGCTCTATCAGGGGGCGGACATGTTGGTTAGAATCTTTGCTCTGTATAGCTCTATCAGGGGGCAGACATGTTGTTTAGAATCTTTGCTCTGTATAGCTCTATCAGAGGTCAGACATGTTGTTTAGAATCTTTGCTCTGTATAGCTCTATCAGGGGGCGGACATGTTGGTTAGAATCTTTGCTCTGTATAGCTCTATCAGGGGGCAGACATGTTGTTTAGAATCTTTGCTCTGTATAGCTCTGTCAGAGGTCGAACATGTTGTTTAGAATCTTTGCTCTGTATAGCTCTATCAGGGGGCAGACATGTTGGTTAGAATCTTTGCTCTGTATAGCTCTATCAGGGGGCAGATGTGTTGTTTAGAATCTTTGCTCTGTATAGCTCTATCATGGAGCGGACATGTTGTTTAGAATTTTTGCTCTGTATAGCTCTATCAGGGGGCGGACATATTGTTTAGAATCTTTGCTCTGTATAGCTCTATCAGGGGGCAGACATGTTGTTTAGAATCTTTGCTCTGTATAGCTCTATCAGGGGGCAGACATGTTGTTTAGAATCTTTGCTCTGTATAGCTCTATCAGGGGGCAGACATGTTGTTTAGAATCTTTGCTCTGTATAGCTCTATCAGGGGTGGACATATTGTTTAGAATCTTTGCTCTGTATAGCTCTACCAGGCAGCAGACATGTTGTTTAGAATCTTTGCTCTGTATAGCTCTATCAGGGGGCGGACATGTTGGTTAGAATCTTTGCTCTGTATAGCTCTATCAGGGGCGGACATGTTGGTTACAATCTTTGCTCTGTATAGCTCTACCAGGCAGCAGACATGTTGTTTAGAATCTTTGCTCTGTATAGCTCTATCAGGGGGCGGACATGTTGGTTAGAATCTTTGCTCTGTATTGCTCTATCAGGGGCGGACATGTTGGTTACAATCTTTGCTCTGTATAGCTCTACCAGGCAGCAGACATGTTGTTTAGAATCTTTGCTCTGTGTAGCTCTATCAGGGGGCGGACATGTTGGTTAGAATCTTTGTTCTGTATAGCTCTATCAGGGGGCAGACATGTTGTTTAGAATCTTTGCTCTGTATAGCTCTATCAGAGGTCAGACATGTTGTTTAGAATCTTTGCTCTGTATAGCTCTATCAGGGGGCAGACATGTTGGTTAGAATCTTTGCTCTGTATAGCTCTATCAGGGGGCAGACATGTTGTTTAGAATCTTTGCTCTGTATAGCTCTGTCAGAGGTCGAACATGTTGTTTAGAATCTTTGCTATGTATAGCTCTATCAGGGGGCAGACATGTTGGTTAGAATCTTTGCTCTGTATAGCTCTATCAGGGGGCAGATGTGTTGTTTAGAATCTTTGCTCTGTATAGCTCTATCAGAGATCGGACATGTTGTTTAGAATCTTTGGTCTGTATAGCTCTATCAGGGGCGGACAGGTTGTTAGAATCTTTGCTCTGTATAGCTCTGTCAGGGGGTGGACATGTTGTTTAGAATCGTTGCTCTGTATGGCTCTATCAGGGGGTGCACATGTTGATTAGAATCTTTGCTCTGTAAAGCACTATCAGGGGGCAGACATGTTGTTTAGAATCTTTGCTCTGTATAGCTCTATCAGGGGGCGCACATGTTGTTTAGAATCTTTGCTCTGTATAGCTCTATCAGGGGGCGGACATGTTGGTTAGAATCTTTGCTCTGTATAGCTCTATCAGGGGCGGACATGTTGGTTACAATCTTTGCTCTGTATAGCTCTACCAGGCAGCAGACATGTTGTTTAGAATCTTTGCTCTGTGTAGCTCTATCAGGGGGCGGACATGTTGGTTACAATCTTTGCTCTGTATAGCTCTATCAGGGGGCAGACATGTTGTTTAGAATCTTTGCTCTGTATAGCTCTATCAGAGGTCAGACATGTTGTTTAGAATCTTTGCTCTGTATAGCTCTATCAGGGGGCGGACATGTTGGTTAGAATCTTTGCTCTGTATAGCTCTATCAGGGGGCAGACATGTTGTTTAGAATCTTTGCTCTGTATAGCTCTGTCAGAGGTCGAACATGTTGTTTAGAATCTTTGCTCTGTATAGCTCTATCAGGGGGCAGACATGTTGGTTAGAATCTTTGCTCTGTATAGCTCTATCAGAGGTCAGACATGTTGTTTAGAATCTTTGCTCTGTATAGCTCTATCAGGGGGCGGACATGTTGGTTAGAATCTTTGCTCTGTATAGCTCTATCAGGGGGCAGACATGTTGTTTAGAATCTTTGCTCTGTATAGCTCTGTCAGAGGTCGAACATGTTGTTTAGAATCTTTGCTCTGTATAGCTCTATCAGGGGGCAGACATGTTGGTTAGAATCTTTGCTCTGTATAGCTCTATCAGGGGGAAGATGTGTTGTTTAGAATCTTTGCTCTGTATAGCTCTATCAGAGATCGGACATGTTGTTTAGAATCTTTGGTCTGTATAGCTCTACAAGGGGCGGACAGGTTGTTAGAATCTTTGCTCTGTATAGCTCTGTCAGGGGGTGGACATGTTGTTTAGAATCGTTGCTCTGTATGGCTCTATCAGGGGGTGCACATGTTGATTAGAATCTTTGCTCTGTAAAACACTATCAGGGGGCAGACATGTTGTTTAGAATCTTTGCTCTGTATAGCTCTATCAGGGGGCGCACATGTTGTTTAGAATCTTTGCTCTGTTTAGCTCTATCAGGGGGTGGACATGTTGTTTAGAATCTTTGCTCTGTATAGCTCTATCAGGGGGCAGACATGTTGTTTAGAATCTTTGCTCTGTATAGCTCTATCAGGGGCGGACATTTTGTTTAGAATCTTTGCTCTGTATAGTTCTATCAGGGGTAGGACATGTTGTTTAGAATATTTGCTCTGTATAGCTCTATCAGGGTCGGACAATCCCTTTAATATTAATACAATTACTCTGCACACCGAGAGAATTAAACATGGCATCCTACGAGTTTGGCTGGCGGAGAGACTAATGTGTGTTTAAATAAATTTTATTCCCCAATGTGTTCATTTATTTTCTATCCATAAAAACAGATATGTTTATCTTTTTATTGGGCCTATTATAGATTTACTTCCATAAAGACTCTTTATAGAGGGTTTACGGAGAGGTATTTACATTATAACCCTTGCTACCTTGACAGTGTCAGCGTGAGCTCAGCCAATCAGAGTGGGAGATTGCCCCGCTTGTCTTATTGGGGTCTGATTATAGGACATCGGGTCAGCAGAGGGGAGCTAAACTATGTGGCCCCTGCTGACTCCATGCAAAACGAGTATCTCTGCGCTAGCAGAGAGAGCCAGTCGCCAACCAGACGGCTGCTGCCATCAGAGGATACACTGGCTGATCTACTAACAAAGGTATAGATTAGAAACACAAGTGAACAAGGTCAACTGCCCATAAAAAATACTTAAAAATCCCCCACCCAAAAGAACGCCTGTGATGAAGTGCCCTTCGCCACTTGGCCTGTTTGCCAGCCTCCTCCCCTGTGACTATGGCCCTGGGGTGTGTGGCCCTTTAAAAATGCCCAAAAAGCTAACTTTTGAACTTCTGGGTGGAATTGTTTGATTTTTAGTTATTTTCATATTTAAAGTATGCTGATTCTGAAAATGTATGTTTTATGTGAATGTGATGCATATTTTGAAAGTTATTAATATTGTATGAAACCTGTATATTTTAGCTTGGAGATAATTGAGCTGATACAAAGGTTAACTCAATTATCTCCCAAGCAGAGGAATGTTCTGTAATTACTAGTATCCAAGTCTTTGTCCTATTCACTGTGCTTTCCCCAAGTTAAGATTGGATCCTATCCTTTAATCCCTGTAATTCTTGTCACCTTTCCCATTGTCTTATGTAAATCATTTAGTTTCCTGTGTGTATCTGAACTTGACACCTTTGTATCCTGAAAGGTGTGAGGCAGGATTTCCCTTTGTATGTCCTTAGGTTAAACTTTAATCCTGTTATAGTTCCTTTGTCTAATCTGGTTTGTCAGGATGTTCAACTGTATATATTCTGTGTTTCTAAATCATTAAACAGTTCTGGTCAGTTCTTGTTTGACCTTCAAATCGCAGCCTTGACTCGTTTTGTGGGGAAAGAATCCTAGCTGTAAAATAGCTAGTGGGATTGATCTACACTGACAAGATCCATCTGAATATCGAAACAAAGTGGCTTCTCTCTCTCTCTAAACTGGGATCCAGACTTTCTAGCGGTCCAGCTTCCAGCTAGCCTGGGAGTAACCGTAACAACGCCTTTTGCCACTCCCCCAAAAAACAAAAGTGTCCCTCTTTGGCCATTTTATATGTTGTGGTATTCCTAAATACATCAGCTATGTTGTAGCCTTTATTCCAACACTTTACATTATTTTCAGGTGGAATGTTGATTAGTATCCAGCCCCCCTGTCATGTTCCAGACCCTCCTGTGTCAATACATTTATCCTGTTTTGGGTAAATTACAGAGTTTGGGATCTGCTGCCAATTGAGTCTCTGTGGGGGGGGGGGGGCTGGTTAAAAGTGGAGCGGGGTGAACAAGCGGATTCCTAATTAGAGTATAAAAACCGCATCATTAGAGGCCTTAGCAGCTCATCATTAGCTGCTTCTCAATCTGGGAGCTTCGCAAGCCCCACATTTTTATTTTCTATTTTTTTTTTTTTATTCTCTGCCATCGGTTTCCTATTAAGAAAAAAAAAATTTGTTTAATCTCTGCTCTGATGTTAACCATTTTTGAATGATTCAAAGATGTTTGAGAGATCGCTCCAAAAAGGCTTGCAGCCAAATCTTCCATCCAATACCAGGGTCCCAGGGCCAATTCCAGCAGGGAGATCCCTGCCCCCCTTTAACATCAATGTAATTATTCCCCGCCTATAGAATTAGAGCTGGCAGGCTGCGTGTATTCTAAGTAATTCCGTTTTATTCGCTAACGTGTTTCATAGGCACAATTTATTGTGATTATTTATTTTTTACGTAGAAAACAGATTTTTTTATTTTATTATTTTTATTGGGCCAATTATATATTTAGCTCCATACAGACTATTTAAAGATGGCTGATGCAGAGGATATGTGCTATTCTTTATATGTATATGAATATAAGCTGCTCTTGTGACATCAGTGGTATGAAATGTGTCAGTGCCATGGAAGTGTCTGCAAGAGGATGATCAGGGTGGAAGTTACAGCAGCTGCTGAGGCATCAGTCATGTGGATAATGCATGACGTCAGATTGGACATATGAATTGATGGAGTACATTTCTTGCCTGGGATAATGATTTTCATGTGTATGATGCCTATTTGTTAACCTCGCTCATTATCTTTTTTCTTTATATATCATTTCTGACACTATTTATTTTAATTTTAAAACTCCTTTTTTTTCAGTTCTCCTGCATGGTTTGGATGGTTAGGTATCTGGTCTGTAGGGAAGGCTGGGTATCAGGTCAGTAGAGATGGTTGGGCATCTTGTCAGCAGGGAAGGCCAGGTATCTGATCAGTAAGGATGGCTGGGTATCCGTCAGTAGGGATGGCTGGGTATCTGGTCAGTAAGTATAGCTGGGTATCTGGTCAGTAAGGATGGCTGGGTATCTGGTCAGCTGGGATGGCTGAGTATCTGGTCAGTAAGGATGGCTGGGTATACGTCAGTAGGGATGGCTGGGTATCTGGTCGGTAGGGATGACTGGCTATCTGGTCTGTAGGGAAGGCTGGGTATCAGGTCAGTAGAGATGGTTGGCATCTTGTCAGCAGGGAGGCCAGATATCTGGTCAGTAAGGATAGCTGGGTATCTGGTCAGTAAGGATGGCTGGTATCTGGTCAGTAAGGATGGCTAGGTATCTGGTCAGTAAGGATGGCTGGGTATCTGGTCAGTAAGGATGGCTGGGTATCTGGTCAGTAAGGATGGCTAGGTATCTGGTCAGTAAGGATGGCTGGGTATCTGGTCAGTAAGGATGGCTGGGTATCTGGTCAGTAAGGATGGCTGGGTATCTGGTCAGTAAGGATGGCTGGTATCTGGTCAGTAGGGATGGCTAGGTATCTGGTCTGGTCAGGAAGGATGGCTGGGTATCTGGTCAGTAAGGATGGCTGGGTATCTGGTCAGTAGGGATGGCTGGGTATCTGGTCTGTAAGGATAGCTGGGTATCTGGTCAGTAAGGATGGCTAGGTATCTGGTCTGGTCAGGAAGGATGGCTGGGTATCTGGTCAGTAGCGATGGCTGGGTATCTGGTCTGTAAGGATAGCTGGGTATCTGGTCAGTAAGAATGGCTGGTATCTGATCAGCTGGGATGGCTGGGTATCTTGTCAGCTGGGATGGCTGGGTATCTGGTCAGCTGGGATGGCTGGGTATCTGGTCAGCTGGGATGGCTGGGTATCTTGTCAGCTGGGATGGCTGGGTATCTGGTCAGCTGGGATGGCTGGGTATCTGGTCAGCTGGGATGGCTGGGTATCTGGTCAGCTGGGATGGCTGGGTTGGGTATCTGGTTAGCTGGGATGGCTGGGTATCTGGTCAGTAGGGTCATTATCCAGTCTTTGATTTGGTTAAATTCTGCTGTTCTTTATCCTCTACTAGAAAATACTTTATTCATGGATTAATGTTTCTAATGGAAATATTAATGTTTATTCCAGTTTTGTGAATATTTCATGTATTTGGTGTTACTCTGTTGTTATGACAACGTGCGCCATTTTGTTATGCTTCTGTCTGATACAGATGGTAATAGGGATATCTTATGTTTATTTCCAGCTGTTTCATCAAGTTGGACATATGTCCTGTCTCCAGTACACCATATGGCCCACATCCCATGTCTCTTTCTTTTAGCATCGTGTGGTCTCCATAGTGATGCGTTTTTTGTTTCCCAGTGGTAACGTTTGTTCCCCTGTAGCAGTGACACCTCTGTGATCAGGATGTGGATTCACTGGTAACACAATAAACCTTTTAAGCAAATGAAATGAACCCAGACCATGCAGTACACGGGGGTGATACAAAGTGAATTATCTCATGCACGTGACCCTGGGGAAGTCTCTTTTGTATATGGTGTAGGAACATGGATTATTATTGCTGTATTTACCATTAAAGTAGCTTTGTGCTTTTTACCTGTGAGCGTATTTTACATATTGTGTTATCGGAATTACAAGTAAATGCATAGATTAGGAGAACAATGTGTGTCTGTGGCATCCCCTCTGACACCACCATGTAGCTTGATATGCGCAGTACACCTTTAATGCCAGTCCTGATATTTTACTCACCTACCTCCCCCTGATGATCTCAATGTCTCTTTCACTTGTTACATACATGATGAATTATGTATGAAGAAGTCGAAGAATCAGCCTCTTTCGTGGTGTATAAAACTGGACTGATCACCATTACATATAACAAAGTGGTGGCTTTATTATCACTTGCTGACACTTGATTGTGCAGGACTTTTATACAGAACCCTCCCCGTTTCTATCCTTACCTCACAGGATTCTCTCAAGGTTTGCTCTCCACATTAAAGTTTGTGATGGTTTAATATGTGGGGTGAAGATACTGAAGTGGTGTTTGGGAGATGGAGCATACAAAGGAGAGGAGGGAGATACACGAGAAAGGGTATGAAGCAGTGGGAGGGGAGACACGTGCTCGTGTCTGGTTCTCAGCGACATTTAGGTCGCACACAATTCACCACGGCTGTTTTGGCGCTGAACTGTCAGCACCATATACTAACCCCCTCAATAAAATAACCCCCTTATACTAATCCCAAACATTGATCCCTAATACTACCGTAACTCTAAAACGAACCCCTAAACCTAACACTGTAATACTAACTCTAAAACTAACCCCCTAAACCTAACACTGTAATACTAACTCTAAAACTAACCACTAAACCTAACACTGTAATACTAACTCTAAAACTAACCCCTAAACCTAACACTGTAATACTAACTCTAAAACTAACCCATAAACCTAACACTGTAATACTAACTCTAAAACAAACCCCTAAACCTAACACTGTAATACTAACTCTAAAACTAACCCCTAAACCTAACACTGTAATACTAACTCTAAAACTAACCCATAAACCTAACACTGTAATACTAACTCTAAAACTATGGCTAACATGGCTGTGATACTGGACAGAGTGTCTGTTATGGACCCTTCAACCCCTTTTTGACACATGGCGCTTGCGCCATGTTTTGTTCCTGGCCACTGATCACAAGGTGACTGGTAGCCAAGAACACTATGGCAGAGACCCGATAAGGGTCTTAATAGACTCTGTGGGTCCCTGTCAAAAGATCATGAGACCTCCGGACGTCATGTGTGAAGTCACGGAGGCGTGCCCAAACCCAGAAGTTCGGGTGCAGCGCGAACAAGTAAAATGTAGCCAGTGTTTGCTTTGAGCACCGGCTACATTTTCCAAGTCAGACTGAGGCCACTCAAAGTGACCTCATCAATAGGGGCTTTTTAACGCTGGACGTACTATGCTGTCTTAGCGTGTTTTAGGTACTCTAAAATCACGATGGCATAGTACGTCCTGGCTTAGGGAAACATAGAAACATATAATGTGTCGGCAGATAAGAACCATTCGGTCCATCTAGTCTGCCCAATTTTTTTTTTTTTTTGATTACTTTTATTAGTCCCCCGTTCCGTACACGTGCTCGTGTCTGGTTCTCAGCGACATTTAGGTCGCACACAATTCACCACGGCTGTTTTGGCGCTGAACTGTCAGCACCATATACTAACCCCCTCAATAAAATAACCCCCTTATACTAATCCCAAACATTGATCCCTAATACTACCGTAACTCTAAAACGAACCCCTAAACCTAACACTGTAATACTAACTCTAAAACTAACCCCCTAAACCTAACACTGTAATACTAACTCTAAAACTAACCACTAAACCTAACACTGTAATACTAACTCTAAAACTAACCCCTAAACCTAACACTGTAATACTAACTCTAAAACTAACCCATAAACCTAACACTGTAATACTAACTCTAAAACAAACCCCTAAACCTAACACTGTAATACTAACTCTAAAACTAACCCCTAAACCTAACACTGTAATACTAACTCTAAAACTAACCCATAAACCTAACACTGTAATACTAACTCTAAAACTAACCCCTAAACCTAACACTGTAATACTAACTCTAAAACTAACCCATAAACCTAACACTGTAATACTAACTCTAAAACAAACCCCTAAACCTAACACTGTAATACTAACTCTAAAACTAACCCCTAAACCTAACACTGTAATACTAACTCTAAAACTAACCCCTAAACCTAACACTGTAATACTAACTCTAAAACTAACCCATAAACCTAACACTGTAATACTAACTCTAAAACTATGGCTAACATGGCTGTGATACTGGACAGAGTGTCTGTTATGGACCCTTCAACCCCTTTTTGACACATGGCGCTTGCGCCATGTTTTGTTCCTGGCCACTGATCACAAGGTGACTGGTAGCCAAGAACACTATGGCAGAGACCCGATAAGGGTCTTAATAGACTCTGTGGGTCCCTGTCAAAAGATCATGAGACCTCCGGACGTCATGTGTGAAGTCACGGAGGCGTGCCCAAACCCAGAAGTTCGGGTGCAGCGCGAACAAGTAAAATGTAGCCAGTGTTTGCTTTGAGCACCGGCTACATTTTCCAAGTCAGACTGAGGCCACTCAAAGTGACCTCATCAATAGGGGCTTTTTAACGCTGGACGTACTATGCTGTCTTAGCGTGTTTTAGGTACTCTAAAATCACGATGGCATAGTACGTCCTGGCTTAGGGAAACATAGAAACATATAATGTGTCGGCAGATAAGAACCATTCGGTCCATCTAGTCTGCCCAATTTTTTTTTTTTTTTGATTACTTTTATTAGTCCCCCGTTCCCGGTCTTATACCTAGGATAGCATTGTGTCTATCCCACGCATGCTTAAAATCCTTGGGAAGGGGTTAAAGGAACATGAAAAGGGTGCATTGCACCTACAGCACCCTCTATTGACTCCCATAAAACAGAGCAGGAGCTCCATGGAGCTCAGTAAAGAGGGGGAATGGCCAGGCGCTAGGCACCAGCATGGACACTGTAATGATGTTCTATGGACCTTCACTGACCTTGCCTTGGACACTGATGACCTTGTTGGACACTTTGCCAATACCTGGAAGTGAGAGTTGGTGGAAAGGTAGTTGGATAGGATTAGCAGGGTTTCTACAGAGGATGATGGTAGAGTTGGAATGGCGAGGCCAGTTGGTGGCTCCAGGGCTATGGAAGATGTCACCAGCAGCCGAAAGCAAATGCAGCAATAGAGAGAAGCAATGTAAGCATGAGTACTGCGGACCTTTTATCACATTTTATTGTTTTATTGTTTTTTATCCTATTTTCTGGAATATTGCTCTCACTTGGATTTTTCTATTGGCGTGGGACCTGCTTTGAGAACCACCGTCTGGGATCATCTCTTGTGCTGCATATCTCATTTTCTAGATGTAAGCTACCTCATTGCTTTATTAAAATCTTGAAATTTATTACATACTCATGGTTCTTTTCATCTATTTCCATACAACATATCCACTGGATGAGGAATAAGAGGACCACACAAGAAACTACAGATAAGATTCCTTTCTTCTTCTGTTTGTGAGTGCATTATTCTCCTGCACAAGATTACTCTATGTCTAGACTGTATTATACTATGGTCTTTGTGTTTTTTTGTCTTTTTTAAGATATTGACTGTACACCGTCATATAAGGGCTACCTACTATCAGGCAATTATCAGATTTCCTTTATTATACTGGTGTTTGTCACATAGCGCACCTACCACTTTGTTTTGTATTTATTGTATGTTTTCCACGTGTGTTTTGCAGAGATACACATAGGCTGGTGCTGCTGTGACACAGATTAAGCGCTGGTTTTTCTTTACTAGTAAGCATGAGGATGCTGTTTAGGTGATGACGTCCCTTTAAAGCTTCCGATGACCTTTGTGTCTCTATAGCAAGACATGATCCATGTCGTTCATTTCCCATGCAAAGGAAGAACATCAGAGTTTTATTCCCATAAACTGTTATAATCAATAAGTTTATTCTTGCTGGACTCTGCCTGCTCAGACTATCCCTGGACCAGCAGATAACGCGCTGGCATCTCATGTAGCATTTACATAGTAACATAGTAACATAGTAATTTAGGTTGAAAAAAGACACAAGTCCATCAGGTTCAACCCTTCTACCTATCATTTCAGCGTTTTGATCCAAAAGAAGGCAAAAAAACCCCTAAGGAAGCTTTTTCGAATATTGCCTCCTAGGGGGAAAAAAATTCCTTCTTGACTCCAAAAGGGCAATCAGATTTCTCCTTGGATCAAAAAGCTCTATTATTAATGGTCATTCTATTATTAATACCCCTGTATGTTCTGCTTTTCTAAAAAAAAACATCCAAACCATTTGTAAATGCATCTATTGTGGTTGCTAGCGCTACCTCTCTTGGCAGTGAGTTCCATAATTTTATTGTCCTAACCGTAAAGAATCCCTTCCTTTGCTGCCTATGAAATCTTTGCTCTTCCAGTCTCAGGGGGTGACCTCTTGTTCTTTGTACATTTCTATTAATGAACAGGTCCCTGGAGAGCTCCTTATATTGGCCCTGCACATATTTATATAATGTTATCATTATATCCTTCAAGTTACAAATCTCTGCCAGTCACTGACCCACTGGCCATGTAATATCTGGAATTAGCAGAGGATCTAATTATATTAGGTGGAAAGATGTCAGTGCTCTCTCTATCTGTAAATGCCAGCGATGACATATAGCAATGCACCTTGCAGATGCCATGTCCAGGAGGATGTAACCTATACAGTGCTGACTCCAACCAACGCATGCCAACCACAATATGGCTCTATCTGTGCAAATCCCTGGAGTCTCATAAGAGATCTGCCGGGTAACCGAGGCCAGGAAAGATCTGTACTGAATATAAAGGACAAGAAACAGGTAATAATGAGCTATATTCCCTGGATGTAGGACGGGGATTCATATCTCTGACATCAGCTAATTATTTCATGTACTTTAAAACAAACAGAACATTACGTTTCCCAAATCTTAAGAAAAGTAAATGTGTCTGAGATAGGAATATATCTGTAGGTACATAACAAATAAAAAGCATTATACACATAGTAACATATCCCAGAATATCTGTAGGTATATAACAAATAAAAAGCATTATACACATGGTAACATATCCCAGAATATCTGTAGTTACATAACAAATAAATATCATTATACAAATAGTAACATATCACAGAGTATCTGTAGGTACATAACAAATAAAAAGCATTATACACATAGTAACATATCCCAGAATATCTGTAGGTACATAACAAATAAAAAGCATTATAAACATAGTAACATATCACAGAATATCTGTAGGTAAATAACAAATAAAAAGCATTATACACATAGTAACATATCCCAGAATATCTGTAGGTACATAACAAATAAAAAGCATTATACACATAGTAACTTATCACAGAATATCTGTAGGTACATAACAAATAAAAAGCATTATACACATAGTAACATATCACATAATATCTGTAGGTACATAACAAATAAAAAGCATTATACACATAGTAACATATCCCAGAATATCTGTAGGTACATAACAAATAAAAAGCATTATACACATAGTAACATATCACAGAATATCTGTAGGTACATAACAAATAAAAAGCATTATACACATAGTAACATATCACAGAATATCTGTAGGTACATAACAAATAAAAAGCATTATACACATAGTAACATATCACAGAATATCTGTAGGTACATAACAAATAAAAAGCATTATACAAATAGTAACATATCACAGAATATCTGTAGGTACATAACAAATAAAAAGCATTATACACATAGTAACATATCACAGAATATCTGTAGGTATATAACAAATAAAAAGCATTATACACATGGTAACATATCACAGAATATCTGTAGGTACATAACAAATAAAAAGCATTATACACATAGTAACATATCCCAGAATATCTGTAGGTACATAACAAATAAAAAGCATTATACAAATAGTAACATATCACAGAATATCTGTAGGTACATAACAAATAAAAAGCATTATACACATAGTAACATATCCCAGAATATCTGTAGGTACATAACAAATAAAAAGCATTCTACACATAGTAACATATCCCAGAATATCTGTAGGTACATAACAAATAAAAAGCATTATACAAATAGTAACATATCCCAGAATATCTGTAGGTACATAACAAATAAAAAGCATTATACACATGGTAACATATCACAGAATATCTGTAGGTACATAACAAATAAAAAGCATTATACACATAGTAACATATCCCAGAATATCTGTAGTTACATAACAAATAAATATCATTATACACATAGTAACATATCACAGAGTATCTGTAGGTACATAATAAATAAAAAGCATTATACACATAGTAACATATCACAGAATATCTTTAGGTACATAACAAATAAAAAGCATTATACACATAGTAACATATCACAGAATATCTGTAGGTACATAACAAATAAAAAGCATTATACACATAGTAACATATCCCAGAATATCTGTAGGTACATAACAAATAAAAAGCATTATACACATAGTAACATATCCCAGAATATCTGTAGGTACATAACAAATAAAAAGCATTATACACATAGTAACATATCCCAGAATATCTGTAGGTACATAACAAATAAAAAGCATTATACACATAGTAACATATCCCAGAATATCTGTAGGTACATAACAAATAAAAAGCATTATACACATAGTAACATATCACATAATATCTGTAGGTACATAACAAATAAAAAGCATTATACACATAGTAACATATCACAGAATATCTTTAGGTACATAACAAATAAAAAGCATTATACACATAGTAACATATCCCAGAATATCTGTAGGTACATAACAAATAAAAAGCATTATACACATAGTAACATATCACATAATATCTGTAGGTACATAACAAATAAAAAGCATTATACACATAGTAACATATCACAGAATATCTGTAGGTACATAACAAATAAATAGCATTATACACATAGTAACATATCCCAGAATATCTGTAGGTACATAACAAATAAAAAGCATTATACACATAGTAACATATCACATAATATCTGTAGGTACATAACAAATAAAAAGCATTCTACACATAGTAACATATCCCAGAATATCTGTAGGTACATAACAAATAAAAAGCATTATACAAATAGTAACATATCCCAGAATATCTGTAGGTACATAACAAATAAAAAGCATTATACACATGGTAACATATCACAGAATATCTGTAGGTACATAACAAATAAAAAGCATTATACACATAGTAACATATCCCAGAATATCTGTAGTTACATAACAAATAAATATCATTATACACATAGTAACATATCACAGAGTATCTGTAGGTACATAATAAATAAAAAGCATTATACACATAGTAACATATCACAGAATATCTTTAGGTACATAACAAATAAAAAGCATTATACACATAGTAACATATCACAGAATATCTGTAGGTACATAACAAATAAAAAGCATTATACACATAGTAACATATCCCAGAATATCTGTAGGTACATAACAAATAAAAAGCATTATACACATAGTAACATATCCCAGAATATCTGTAGGTACATAACAAATAAAAAGCATTATACACATAGTAACATATCCCAGAATATCTGTAGGTACATAACAAATAAAAAGCATTATACACATAGTAACATATCCCAGAATATCTGTAGGTACATAACAAATAAAAAGCATTATACACATAGTAACATATCACATAATATCTGTAGGTACATAACAAATAAAAAGCATTATACACATAGTAACATATCACAGAATATCTTTAGGTACATAACAAATAAAAAGCATTATACACATAGTAACATATCCCAGAATATCTGTAGGTACATAACAAATAAAAAGCATTATACACATAGTAACATATCACATAATATCTGTAGGTACATAACAAATAAAAAGCATTATACACATAGTAACATATCACAGAATATCTGTAGGTACATAACAAATAAATAGCATTATACACATAGTAACATATCCCAGAATATCTGTAGGTACATAACAAATAAAAAGCATTATACACATAGTAACATATCACATAATATCTGTAGGTACATAACAAATAAAAAGCATTATACAAATAGTAACATATCACAGAATATCTGTAGGTACATAACAAATAAAAAGCATTATACACATAGTAACATATCCCAGAATATCTGTAGGTACATAACAAATAAAAAGCATTCTACACATAGTAACATATCCCAGAATATCTGGAGGTAAATAACAAATAAAAAGCATTATACACATAGTAACATATCCCAGAATATCTGTAGGTACATAACAAAGAAAAAGCATTATACAAATAGTAACATATCACAGAAGTGACTCGCCGTCATCTTTGTCCAATTTAACACAACCTATAGATAATTTCTGATAACACAAGGTATAGATCATTTCTGATAACACAACGTATAGATCATTTCTGATAACACAAGGTATAGATCATTTCTGATAACACAGCGTATATATCATTTCTGATAACACAAGATATAGATCATTTCTGATAACACAGCGTATAGATCATTTCTAATAACACAACGTATAGATCATTTCTGATAACACAAGATATAGATCATTTCTGATAACACAAGGTATAGATCATTTCTGATAACACAAGATATAGATCATTTCTGATAACACAAGGTATAGATCATTTCAGATAACACAAGGTATAGATCATTTCTGATAACACAACGTATAGATCATTTCTGATAACACAGCGTATATATCATTTCTGATAACACAAGATATAGATCATTTCTGATAACACAAGGTATAGATCATTTCTGATAACACAAGATATAGATCATTTATGATAACACAGCGTATAGATCATTTCTGATAACACATGGTATAGATCATTTCTGATAACACAACGTATAGATCATTTCTGATAACACAAGGTATAGATCATTTCTGATAACACAACGTATAGATCATTTCTGATAACACAAGGTATAGATCATTTCTGATAAGACAGCGTATTGATCATTTCTGATAACACAAGGTATAGATCATTTCTGATAACACAGCGTATACATCATTTCTGATAACACAACGTATAGATCATTTCTGATAACACAAGGTATAGATCATTTCTGATAACACAAGGTATAGATCATTTCTGATAATACAAGGTATAGATCATTTCTGATAACACAAGGTATAGATCATTTCTGATAACACAGCGTATAGATCATTTCTGATAACACAAGGTATAGATCATTTCTGATAACACAAGGTATAGATCATTTCTGATAACACAGCGTATAGATCATTTCTGATAACACAAGATATAGATCATTTCTGATAACACAAGGTATAGATCATTTCTGATAACACAGCGTATAGATCATTTCTGATAACACAACGTATAGATCATTTCTGATAACACAAGGTATAGATCATTTCTGATAACACAAGGTATAGATCATTTCTGATAACACAAGGTATAGATCATTTCTGATAACACAAGATATAGATCATTTCTGATAACACAAGGTATAGATCATTTCTGATAACACAACGTATAGATCATTTCTGATAACACAAGGTATAGATCATTTCTGATAACACAAGGTATAGATCATTTCTGATAACACAACGTATAGATCATTTCTGATAACACAAGGTATAGATCATTTCTGATAACACAAGGTATAGATCATTTCTGATAACACAAGGTATAGATCATTTCTGATAACACAAGGTATAGATCATTTCTGATAACACAAGATATAGATCATTTCTGATAACACAAGGTATAGATCATTTCTGATAACACAACGTATAGATCATTTCTGATAACACAAGGTATAGATCATTTCTGATAACACAAGGTATAGATCATTTCTGATAACACAACGTATAGAGCATTTCTGATAACACAAGGTATAGATCATTTCTGATAACACAAGGTATAGATCATTTCTGATAACACAGCGTATAGATCATTTCCGATAACACAAGGTATAGATCATTTCTGATAACACAGCGTATAGATCATTTCTGATAACACAGCGTATAGATCATTTCTGATAACAAAACGTATAGATCATTTCTGATAACACAAGGTATAGATCATTTCTGATAACACAAGGTATAGATCATTTCTGATAATACAAGGTATAGATCATTTCTGATAACACAAGGTATAGATCATTTCTGATAACACAGCGTATAGATCATTTCTGATAACACAAGGTATAGATCATTTCTGATAACACAAGGTATAGATCATTTCTGATAACACAGCGTATAGATCATTTCTGATAACACAAGATATAGATCATTTCTGATAACACAAGGTATAGATCATTTCTGATAACACAGCGTATAGATCATTTCTGATAACACAACGTATAGATCATTTCTGATAACACAAGGTATAGATCATTTCTGATAACACAAGGTATAGATCATTTCTGATAACACAAGGTATAGATCATTTCTGATAACACAAGATATAGATCATTTCTGATAACACAAGGTATAGATCATTTCTGATAACACAACGTATAGATCATTTCTGATAACACAAGGTATAGATCATTTCTGATAACACAAGGTATAGATCATTTCTGATAACACAACGTATAGATCATTTCTGATAACACAAGGTATAGATCATTTCTGATAACACAAGGTATAGATCATTTCTGATAACACAAGGTATAGATCATTTCTGATAACACAAGGTATAGATCATTTCTGATAACACAAGATATAGATCATTTCTGATAACACAAGGTATAGATCATTTCTGATAACACAACGTATAGATCATTTCTGATAACACAAGGTATAGATCATTTCTGATAACACAAGGTATAGATCATTTCTGATAACACAACGTATAGAGCATTTCTGATAACACAAGGTATAGATCATTTCTGATAACACAAGGTATAGATCATTTCTGATAACACAGCGTATAGATCATTTCTGATAACACAAGGTATAGATCATTTCTGATAACACAGCGTATAGATCATTTCTGATAACACAGCGTATAGATCATTTCTGATAACAAAACGTATAGATCATTTCTGATAACACAAGGTATAGATCATTTCTGATAACACAAGGTATAGATCATTTCTGATAACACAAGGTATAGATCATTTCTGATAACACAACGTATAGATCATTTCTGATAACACAAGGTATAGATCATTTCTGATAACACAAGGTATAGATCATTTCTGATAACACAACGTATAGATCATTTCTGATAACACAACGTATAGATCATTTCTGATAACACAAGGTATAGATCATTTCTGATAACACAACGTATAGATCATTTCAGATAACACAACATATAGATCATTTCTGATAACACAACGTATAGATCATTTCAGATAACACAAGGTATACATCATTTCTGATAACACAGCGTATAGATCATTTCTGATAACACAACGTATAGATCATTTCAGATAACACAAGGTATAGATCATTTCTGATAACAGAAGGTATAGATCATTTCTGATAACACAAGGTATAGATCATTTCTGATAACACAACGTATAGATCATTTCAGATAACACAAGGTATAGATCATTTCTGATAACACAGCGTATAGATCATTTCTGATAACACAAGATATAGATCATTTCTGATAACACAACGTATAGATCATTTCAGATAACACAAGGTATAGATCATTTCTGATAACAGCGTATAGATCATTTCTGATAACACAAGGTATAGATCATTTCTGATAACACAAGGTATAGATCATTTCTGATAACACAACGTATAGATCATTTCTGATAACACAAGGTAAAGATCATTTCTAATAACACAAGGTATAGATCATTTCTGATAACACAACGTATAGATCATTTCTGATAACACAAGGTATAGATCATTTCTGATAACACAGCGTATATATCATTTCTGATAACACAAGGTATAGATCATTTCTGATAACACAAGGTATAGATCATTTCTGATAACACAAGGTATAGATCATTTCTGATAACACAGCGTATAGATCATTTCTGATAACACAACGTATAGATCATTTCTGATAACACAAGGTATAGATCATTTCTGATGACACAAGGGATAGATCATTTCTGATGACACAACGTATAGATCATTACTGATAACACAAGGTATAGATCATTTCTGATCACACAACGTATAGATCATTACTGATAACACAGCGTATAGATCATTACTGATAACACAGCGTATAGATCATTTCTGATAACACAGCGTATTGATCATTTCTGATAACACAAGGTATAGATCATTTCTGATAACACAAGGTATAGATCATTTCTGATAACACAAGGTATAGATCATTGCTGATAACACAGCGTATAGATCATTTCTGATAACACAAGGTATAGATCATTTCTGATAACACAAGGTATAGATCATTTCTGATAACACAGCGTATAGATAATTTCTGATAACACAAGGTATAGATCATTTCTGATAACACAAGGTATAGATCATTTCTGATAACACAACGTATAGATCATTTCTGATAACACAAGGTATAGATCATTTCTAATAACACAACGTATAGATCATTTTTGATAACACAACGTATAGATCATTTCTAATAACACAAGCTATAGATCATTTCTGATAACACAGCGTATAGATCATTTCTGATAACACAAGGTATAGATCATTTCTGATAACACAACGTATAGATCATTTCTGATAACACAACGTATAGATCATTTCTGATAACACAAGGTATAGATCATTTCTGATAACACAGCGTATAGATCATTTCTGATAACACAAGGTATAGATCATTTCTGATAACACAACGTATAGATCATTTCTGATAACACAACGTATAGATCATTTCTGATAACACAAGATATAGATCATTTCTGATAACACAAGGTATAGATCATTTCAGATAACACAAGGTATAGATCATTTCTGATAACACAACCTATAGATCATTTCTGATAACACAAGGTATAGATCATTTCTGATAACACAACGTATATATCATTTCTGATGACACAACATATAGATCATTTCTGATGACACAACGTATAGATCATTTCTGATAACACAAGGTATAGATCATTTCTGATAACACAAGGTATAGATCATTTCTGATAACACAACGTATAGATCATTTCTGATGACACAACGTATAGATCATTTCTGATGACACAACGTATAGATCATTTCTGATGACACAACCTATAGATCATTTCTGAGAACACAAGGTATAGATCATTTCTGATAACACAACGTATAGATCATTTCTGATGACACAACGTATAGATCATTTCTGATGACACAACGTATAGATCATTTCTGATGACACAACGTATAGATCATTTCTGATGACACAACCTATAGATCATTTCTGATAACACAACGTATAGATCATTTCTGATGACACAACGTATAGATCATTTCTGATGACACAACGTATAGATCATTTCTGATGACACAACCTATAGATCATTTCTGAGAACACAAGGTATAGATCATTTCTGATAACACAACGTATAGATCATTTCTAATAACACAAGGTATAGATCATTTCTGATAACACAAGGTATAGATCATTTCTGATAACACAAGGTATAGATCATTTCTGATAACACAATGTATAGATCATTTCTGATGACACAACTTATAGATCATTTCTGATAACACAAGGTATAGATCATTTCTGATGACACAACTTATAGATCATTTCTGATAACACAAGGTATAGATTATTTCTGATAACACAGCGTATAGATCATTTCTGATAACACAGCGTATAGATCATTTCTGATAACACAACGTATAGATCATTTCTGATAACACAAGGTATAGATCATTTCTGATAACACAAGGTATAGATCATTTCTGATAACACAACGTATAGATCATTTCTGATAACACAACGTATAGATAATTTCTGATAACACAGGATATAGATCATTTCTGATGACACAAGATATAGATCATTTCTGATAACACAACATATAGATGATTTCTGATAACACAGCGTATAGATCATTTCTGATGACACAAGGTATAGATCATTTCTAATAACAGAACGTATAGATCATTTCTAAAAACAGAACGTATAGATCATTTCAGATAACACAATGTATAGATCATTTCTGATAACACAAGGTATAGATCATTTGTGATAACACAACGTATAGATCATTTCTGATAACACAAGGTATAGATCATTTCAGATAACACAATGTATAGATAATTTCTGATAACACAAGGTATAGATCATTTCTGATAACACAAGGTATAGATCATTTCTGATAACACAAGGTATAGATCATTTCTGATAACACAGCGTATAGATCATTTCTGATAACACAACTTATAGATCATTTCTGATAACACAACGTATAGATCATTTCTGATAACACAAGGTATAGATCATTTCTGATAACACAAGGTATAGATCATTTCTGATAAGACAACGTATAGATCATTTCTGATAACACAGCGTATTGATCATTTCTGATAACACAAGGTATAGATCATTTCTGATAAGACAATGTATAGATCATTTCTGATAACACAACGTATATAATTTCTGCCAACAATATCAGGGGGCAGACATGTTGTTGAGAATCTCTGCTCAGTATTGTTCAATCAGGGGCGGACATGTTGGGTCAGAACAACATGTCCGCCCCCCGATAGAGCTATACAGAGAAAAGATTCTAAACAACATGTCCACCCCCTGAAAGAGCTATACAGAGCAAAGATTCTAAACAACATGTCCACCCCTGATAGAGCTATACAGAGCAGAGATTCTAATCATCATGTCTGCTCCCTGATATAGCTATACAGAGCAAAGATTCTAAACAACATGTCTGCCCCCTGATAGAGCAATACAGAGCAGAGATTCTAATCATCATGTCCACCCCTGATAGAGCAATACAGAGCAAAGATTCTAAACAGCATGTCCGCCCCTGATAGAGCTATACAGAGCAAATATTCTAAACAACATGTCCTCCCCTGATAGAGCTATACAGAGCAACGATTCTAAACAACATGTCCTCCCCCTGATAGAGCTATACAGAGCAAAGATTCTAAAAAGCATGTCCGCCCCTGATAGAGCTATACAGAGCAAAGATTCTAAACAACATGTCTGCCCCCTGATAGAGCTATACAGAGCAAAGATTCTAAACAGCATGTCCGTCTCCTGATAGAGCTATACAGAGCAAAGATTCTAAAAAGCATGTCCGCCCCTGATAGAGCTATACAGAGCAAAGATTCTAAACAACATGTCTGCCCCCTGATAGAGCTATACAGAGCAAAGATTCTAAACAGCATGTCCGTCTCCTGATAGAGCTATACATAGCTAAGTGGCCTCAAAAAGTTATATTATTTATGGTCTCTCATTAATGCATTTCTAATGTAAATGTTTGATACAATCTTTCACAAACATAAATATTTATGGCCGTCAGTGGTCCTTAGCATGAGAGGTATTTATTTTTTATTTTATTTTAGGTGACAACCCTAGCTGGGTGACATTCATTATGGGAGTTGAAGAGTTATTGGTCCAGTTTTTCAGGATACTCTCCGATGTAACACAATGTGAATTCCAATAACTCAGACGCCGAGGACACAGTTGGAGAAAGCCTCCATCTGGGGGAAATTTAGCTCAGTTCTGTCTTTTCTTTCCGCCTAATGTTTTTCAAACTGTTTCAAATCTTTTCCCAATAATATCTTTACATCGTTTCCCATTAGTCTCCCCTCTCGCTGGCTTTGAAATCTGATCCCATTAATGATTTTCAGAATGGCCATCGCTGGATAATATTATCCCTGGCGTAGGTTTGTATGATCTGGCCCCTCAGATCCCCACAGCCTCGCTGAACTCTGCCCCCCGCGTCAGGTCTGACTCGCTTACACTTTGAACAAACAGTATCAAAGAGCCAGGATGTATTGAATCTATAAGACCTTATATTGAATCTTCTCTGCAGAGACAAAGCCTGGTCCAAAGTCTGTACAACACTGCCCCCCTGAGGATATAATGCATATTTCAATGCAGACATGGTTAGGGACCAGATCTTTTTTTAGGGAGGGGGGATGGCTATACTTTGAGTATTTTATATATGCTGGGGCCGCAATCGTTCCCATAGGACAGGTCATTGGAAACTGACGATTCTACTACTAATCACAGAATAGTTGGGTTTGTGGTTTCTGTGTCTGTATAAATCTGTGCATACCTTATGACATGCGGCCCGCCGAGCACATTTATCCGGCCCGCTGTTTACTTTTTTTTTTTCTTGCAGCCGCAGCGGATGCGGCCGCAGGAAAACGAAAAAAAAAAAAAAATTCGTTCCGTCACATCCGGATCCGGTAACAGTGTTTCCCTCCTCCGTGCAGGAGGGGAACACTGCGTAAGACGTCCGGCCGGGGACACAGCAAATAGAGATAAGTGATGGGGAAGGGGGGGAGGAGGGAGGTATAACGAGCATCTGACTGGCATAATATTCCTGGGCATCTGACTGGCATAATATTACTGGGCATCTGACTGGCATAATATTCCTGGGCGTCTGACTGGCATAATATTCCTGGGCGTCTGACTGGCATAATATTCCTGGGCATCTGACTGGCATAATATTCCTGGGCTCTGACTGGCATAATATTCCTGGGCATCTGACTGGCATAATATTCCTGGGCATCTGAATAGCATAATATTCCTGGGCATCTGACTGGCATAATATTCTTGGGCTCTGACTGGCATAATATTCCTGGGCATCTGACTGGCATAATATTCCTGGGCATCTGACTGGAATAATATTCTTGGGCATCTGACTGGCATAATATTCCTGGGCATCTGAATGGCATAATATTCCTGGGCATCTGACTGGCATAATATTCCTGGGCATCTGACTGGCATAATATTCCTGGGCATCTGACTGGCATAATATTCCTGGGCATCTGAATGGCATAATATTCCTGGGCATCTTAATGGCATAATATTCCTGGGCTCTGACTGGCATAATATTCCTGGGCATCTGAATAGCATAATATTCCTGGGCATCTGACTGGCATAATATTCTTGGGCTCTGACTGGCATAATATTCCTGGGCATCTGACTGGCATAATATTCCTGGGCATCTGACTGGACTAATATTCTTGGGCATCTGACTGGCATAATATTCCTGGGCATCTGAATGGCATAATATTCCTGGGCATCTGACTGGCATAATATTCCTTGGCTCTGACTGGCATAATATTCCTGGGCATCTGAATGGCATAATATTCCTGGGCATCTGACTGGCATAATATTCCTGGGCTCTGACTGGCATAATATTCCTGGGCATCTGACTGGCATAATATTCCTGGGCATCTGACTGGCATAATATTCCCATTGAAATACTGGTAATTTTGTTGATTTAACTTTACTTCATTTTAAATATTGTATTTGTTCCCATTTGTTTCTTCACTGCAAAATAAGATATATGCAGTGTGCATAGGAATTTGTTCATAGTTTTTGTTTTTACTATAGTCCGGCCCTCCAACGGTCTGAGGGACAGTGAACTGGCCCCCTGTTTAAAAAGTTTGAGGACCCCTGAGTTAATGCATGTTAAAGCTAACATACAGAACAAAATGGGCATTAATTGGTTAATTTTGGGGAGCAGGGAGTTTGTAGTATGCACCTTACAACTTACATGTTGTTGGATTTTTTTCCAGGGATGCACCCATGGGGAAATGGGGATGTTACATGAAAAGTAGCTGTAGTACTTTTGACTTATGTAGAGTTTATTTTGAGAGCAGGTACCCTCCTACCCTGCTACCAACCCACCCTGCTACCCTCCTACCCTGTTACCCTCCTACCCTGTTACCCTCCCACCCTGCTACCATCCTACCCTGCTACCCTGCCACCCTCCCACCCTGCTACCATCCTACCCTCCTACCTTTCTACCATCCTACCCTTCTACCTTGCTACCATCCTACCCTGCCACTCTCCCACGCTGCGCGTGCAATGTGGGTGATGAGAGGCAATGTTCAAAATAAAACCAACATGTATCTTTGCAGAGCTTGTATGATGCTGGTGCAGAGCTCGTCTGATGCTGGTGCAAAGCTTGTCTGATGCTGGTGCAGAGCTCATCTGATGCTCTTGCAGAGCTCATTTGAAGCCGGTGCACACTCGTCTGATGCTGGTGCACAATCGTCTGATGCTGGTGCAAAGCTTGTCTGATGCTGGTGCAAAACTTGTCTGATGCTGGTGCAGAGCTCATCTGATGCTGGCGCAGAGCTCATCTGATGCTGGCGCACACTCGTCTGATGCTGGCGCACACTCGTCTGATGCTGGTGCACACTCGTCTGATGCTGGTGCTCACTGAAATGTCAGGGCTGACATTCTCAATCTGATAGTCCAGGGAGAGACCCTTGTTTTTACCGATTGGCAGCGACACCTACAGCCATGATACTTCCCGTCAGTTTATCCTCATACTAGGTCCACATGTTAAATCACTTCTGCTTCTGTAAAACAAGTACAAGGGAAACTCTGACTATTGTCTCTTTATTCCACAATAAATTACTGCAGTGTCATTAAAATATGCTAAAAATATAAACCCCCCTCCTTGTTGCTGTGGATGATATTGGATTCCTTCCTAAAAATCACCAAATAATGGTTCTGTCCACCGACAGACAAGAGACGCTCATTAAACAGATTGTATGATGTGTAATGAGTACAAAAGCCAAGACAAGGGAAGGATGAGATGTATTTACCATAATGACTATCCTCAGTCCAGGATTAACTAGGGATAAATGGACAGTTACCAATCTGACTTATACGACAGCTCTAATACAGTGTCTGCACAGCGCTGATATAGCAAGTACACATTACTAAAAGAAACAAAATATACACAGACATTACATTAAATGGAATCTGGCACCTTTGAGAATTTTTTTTCTATTTAATCTATTTAATAGTTCAAAAACTATTTTTTTATATATATTCATTTCAAACAGTAAGTCTTGTGACTTAATGCAAATGCTGCATTAAACCTCTACCACTTCTACTGGAAGACTATTCCATGCATCCACTGCCCTCTCAGTAATGTAATACTTTCATTAGTCCCTGGCCTTATATTATATCTAGGTTAGCCTTATACCTATCCAATGCATGCTTAAACTCCTTCACTGTATTAACCTCTACCACTTCAACTGGAAGGCTATTCCATACATCCACTACCCTCTCAGTAATGTAATACTTTCATTAGTCCCTGGCCTTATCTTATATCTAGGTTAGCCTTATACCTATCCCATGCATGCTTAAACTCCTTCACTGTATTAACCTCTACCACTTCTACTGGAAGACTATTCCATACATCCACTACCCTCTCAGTAATGTAATACTTTCATTAGTCCCTGGCCTTATCTTATATCTAGGATAGCCTTATACCTATCCCATGCATGCTTAAACCCCTTCACTGTATTAACCTCTACCACTTCTACTGGAAGACTATTCCATGCATCCACTACCCTCAAAGTAAAGTAATACTTTCATTAGTCCCTGACCTTATCTTATATCTAGGTTAGCCTTATACCTATCCCATGCATGCTTAAACTCCTTCACTGTATTAACCTCTACCACTTCTACTGGAAGACTATTCCATGCATCCACTACCCTCTCAGTAATGTAATACTTTCATTAGTCCCTGGCCTTATCTTATATCTAGGATAGCCTTATACCTATCCCATGCATGCTTAAACTCCTTCACTGTATTAACCTCTACCACTTCTACTGGAAGACTATTCCATACATCCACTACCCTCTCAGTAAAGTAATACTTTCATTAGTCCCTGGCCTTATCTTATATCTAGGATAGCCTTATACCTATCCCATGCATGCTTAAACTCCTTCACTGTATTAACCTCTACCACTTCTACTGGAAGACTATTCCATACATCCACTACCCTCTCAGTAAAGTAATACTTTCATTAGTCCCTGGCCTTATCTTATATCTAGGATAGCCTTATACCTATCCCATGCATGCTTAAACTCCTTCACTGTATTAACCTCTACCACTTCTACTGGAAGACTATTCCATGCATCCACTACCCTCTCAGTAATGTAATACTTTCATTAGTCCCTGACCTTATCTTATATCTAGGATAACCTTATACCTATCCCATGCATGCTTAAACTCCTTCACTGTATTAACCTCTACCACTTCTACTGGAAGACTATTCCATACATCCACTACCCTCTCAGTAATGTAATACTTTCATTAGTCCCTGGCCTTATCTTATATCTAGGATAGCCTTATACCTATCCCATGCATGCTTAAACTCCTTCACAGTATTAACCTCTACCACTTCTACTGGAAGACTATTCCATACATCCACTACCCTCTCAGTAAAGTAATACTTTCATTAGTCCCTGGCCTTATCTTATATCTAGGATAGCCTTATACCTATCCCATGCATGCTTAAACTCCTTCACTGTATTAACCTCTACCACTTCTATTGGAAGACTATTCCATGCATCCACTACCCTCTCAGTAATGTAATACTTTCATTAGTCCCTGACCTTATCTTATATCTAGGATAACCTTATACCTATCCCATGCATGCTTAAACTCCTTCACTGTATTAACCTCTACCACTTCTACTGGAAGACTATTCCATACATCCACTACCCTCTCAGTAATGTAATACTTTCATTAGTCCCTGGCCTTATCTTATATCTAGGATAGCCTTATACCTATCCCATGCATGCTTAAACTCCTTCACTGTATTAACCTCTACCACTTCTACTGGAAGACTATTCCATACATCCACTACCCTCTCAGTAAAGTAATACTTTCATTAGTCCCTGGCCTTATCTTATATCTAGGATAGCCTTATACCTATCCCATGCATGCTTAAACTCCTTCACTGTATTAACCTCTACCACTTCTACTGGAAGACTATTCCATGCATCCACTACCCTCTCAGTAATGTAATACTTTCATTAGTCCCTGACCTTATCTTATATCTAGGATAACCTTATACCTATCCCATGCATGCTTAAACTCCTTCACTGTATTAACCTCTACCACTCCTACTGGAAGACTATTCCATACATCCACTACCCTCTCAGTAAAGTAATACTTTCATTAGTCCCTGACCTTATCTTATATCTAGGATAGCCTTATACCTATCCCACGCATGCTTAAACTCATTCACTGTATTAACCTCTACCACTTCTACTGGAAGACTATTCCATCCATCCACTACCCTCTCAGTAATGTAATACTTTCATTAGTCCCTGACCTTATCTTATATCTAGGATAGCCTTATACCTATCCCATGCATGCTTAAACTCCTTCACTGGATTAACCTCTACCACTTCTACTAGAAGACTATTCCATACATCCACTACCCTCTCAGCAATGTAATACTTTCATTAGTCCCTGGCCTTATCTTATATCTAGGATAGCCTTATACCTATCCCATGCATGCTTAAACTCCTTCACTGTATTAACCTTTACCACTTCTACTGGAAGACTATTCCATGCATCCACTACCCTCTCAGTAATGTAATACTTTCATTAGTCCCTGGCCTTATCTTATATCTAGGATAGCCTTATACCTATCCCACGCATGCTTAAACTCCTTCACTGTATTAACCTCTACCACTTCTACTGAAAGACTATTCCATACATCCACTACCCTCTCAGTAAATAGCCTTATACCTATCCCACACATGCTTAAACTCCTTCACTGTATTAACCTCTACCACTTCTACTGGAAGGCTATTCCATACATCCACTACCCTCTCAGTAATGTAATACTTTCATTAGTCCCTGGCCTTATCTTATATCTAGGATAGCCTTATACCTATCCCATGCATGCTTAAACTCCTTCACTGTATTAACCTCTACCACTTCTACTGGAAGACTATTCCATGCATCCACTACCCTCTCAATAATGTAATACTTTCATTAGTCCCTGGCCTTATCTTATATCTAGGATAGCCTTATACCTATCCCACGCATGCTTAAACTCCTTCAGATTAACAAAAAAGAAAATCCAGAAAAACTGATGTCAATAAAGTTATAAATGTATTTTCATGTCACTGAGTGAAATAAGTATTTGATCCCCTCCAACTTAGTACTTGCTGGCAAAACCCTTGTTGGCAATCACAGAGGTCAGACATTTCTTGTAGTTGGCCACCAGGTTTGCACACATCTCAGGAGGGATTTTGTCTCACTCCTCTTTGCAGATCCTCTCCAAGTCATTAAGGTTTCGAGCCTGAGGTTTGGCAACTAGAACCTTCAGCTCCCTATACAGATTTTCTGTGGGTTTAAGGTCTGGAGACCGGCTCCAAGTGAGGTCTCACCAGTGCATACTCCAAGTGAGGTCTCACCAGTGCATACTCCAAGTGAGGTCTCACCAGTGCTCTGTACAATACTCCAAGTGAGGTCTCACCAGTGCATACTCCAAGTGAGGTCTCAACAGCGCTCTGTACAATACTCCAAGTGAGGTCTCACCAGCGCTCTGTACAATACTCCAAGTGAGGTCTCACCAGCGCTCTGTACAATACTCCAAGTGAGGTCTCACCAGTGCTCTGTACAATATTCCAAGTGAGGTCTCACCAGCACTCTGTACAGTACTCCAAGTGAGGTTTTACCAGTGCGCTGTACAATACTCCAAGTGAGGTCTCACCAGTGAGCTGTACAATACTCCAAGTGAGGTCTCACCAGTGCGCTGTACAATACTACAAGTGAGGTCTCACCAGCGCTCTGTACAATACTCCAAGTGAGGTCTCACCAGCGCTCTGTACAATACTCCAAGTGAGGTCTCACCAGCGCTCTGTACAATACTCCAAGTGAGGTCTCACCAGCACTCTGTACAATACTCCAAGTGAGGTCTCACCAGTGCTCTGTACAATACTCCAAGTGAGGTCTCACCAGTGCTCTGTACAATACTCCAAGTGAGGTCTCACCAGCGCTCTGTACAATACTCCAAGTGAGGTTTTACCAGTGCGCTGTACAATACTCCAAGTGAGGTCTCACCAGTGCGCTGTACAATACTCCAAGTGAGGTCTCACCAGTGCGCTGTACAATACTCCAAGTGAGGTCTCACCAGTGCGCTGTACAATACTCCAAGTGAGGTCTCACCAGTGCGCTGTACAATACTCCAAGTGAGGTCTCACCAGTGCGCTGTACAATACTCCAAGTGAGGTTTTACCAGTGCGCTGTACAATACTCCAAGTGAGGTCTCACCAGTGCGCTGTACAATACTCCAAGTGAGGTCTCACCAGTGCGCTGTACAATACTCCAAGTGAGGTCTCACCAGTGCGCTGTACAATACTCCAAGTGAGGTCTCACCAGTGCGCTGTACAATACTCCAAGTGAGGTCTCACCAGTGCGCTGTACAATACTCCAAGTGAGGTTTTACCAGTGCGCTGTACAATACTCCAAGTGAGGTCTCACCAGTGCGCTGTACAATACTCCAAGTGAGGTCTCACCAGTGCGCTGTACAATACTCCAAGTGAGGTCTCACCAGTGCGCTGTACAATACTCCAAGTGAGGTCTCACCAGTGCGCTGTACAATACTCCAAGTGAGGTCTCACCAGTGCGCTGTACAATACTCCAAGTGAGGTCTCACCAGTGCGCTGTACAATACTCCAAGTGAGGTCTCACCAGCGCTCTGTACAATACTCCAAGTGAGGTCTCACCAGCGCTCTGTACAATACTCCAAGTGAGGTCTCACCAGCGCTCTGTACAATACTCCAAGTGAGGTCTCACCAGCGCTCTGTACAATACTCCAAGTGAGGTCTCACCAGTGCTCTGTACAATATTCCAAGTGAGGTCTCACCAGCGCTCTGTACAATACTCCAAGTGAGGTTTTACCAGTGCGCTGTACAATACTCCAAGTGAGGTCTCACCAGTGAGCTGTACAATACTCCAAGTGAGGTCTCACCAGTGCGCTGTACAATACTACAAGTGAGGTCTCACCAGCGCTCTGTACAATACTCCAAGTGAGGTCTCACCAGCGCTCTGTACAATACTCCAAGTGAGGTCTCACCAGCGCTCTGTACAATACTCCAAGTGAGGTCTCACCAGCACTCTGTACAATACTCCAAGTGAGGTCTCACCAGTGCTCTGTACAATACTCCAAGTGAGGTCTCACCAGCGCTCTGTACAATACTCCAAGTGAGGTCTCACCGGTGCTCTGTACAATACTCCAAGTGAGGTCTCACCAGCGCTCTGTACAATGCTCCAAGTGAGGTCTCACCAGCGCTCTGTACAATACTCTAAGTGAGGTCTCACCAGCGCTCTGTACAATACTCCAAGTGAGGTCTCGCCAGTGCTCTGTACAATACTCCAAGTGAGATCTCACCAGCGCTCTGTACAATACTCCAAGTGAGATCTCACCAGCGCTCTGTACAATACTCCAAGTGAGGTCTCACCAGCGCTCTGTACAGTACTCCAAGTGAGGTCTCACCAGCGCTCAGTACAATACTCCAAGTGAGGTCTCACCAGCGCTCTGTACAATACTCCAAGTGAGGTCTCACCAGCGCTCTGTACAATACTCCAAGTGAGGTCTCACCAGCGCTCTGTACAATACTCCAAGTGAGGTCTCACCAGTGCGCTGTACAATACTCCAAGTGAGGTCTCACCAGTGCGCTGTACAATACTCCAAGTGAGGTCTCACCAGCGCTCTGTACAGTACTCCAAGTGAGGTCTCACCAGCGCTCTGTACAATACTCCAAGTGAGGTCTCACCAGTGCTCTGTACAATACTCCAAGTGAGGTCTCACCAGTGCGCTGTACAATACTCCAAGTGAGGTTTTACCAGTGCGCTGTACAATACTCCAAGTGAGGTTTTACCAGTGCGCTGTACAATACTCCAAGTGAGGTCTCACCAGTGCGCTGTACAATACTCCAAGTGAGTTCTCACCAGTGCGCTGTACAATACTCCAAGTGAGGTCTCACCAGTGCGCTGCACAATACTCCAAGTGAGGTCTCACCGGCGCTCTGTACAATACTCCAAGTGAGGTCTCACCAGTGGGAAATTAATAATCACGTAATTGGAACAAATTGACAGTTCCCATTAATATATAAAGGTGGATAATTGGCTGTATGAAATGATTACTGCTGGGATGAAAAACACAGTTCAATTATAAGCTGAGAAAAGATTTGTAACAACTTATCAAATATAAAAAAATGTAGATTATTTTATGATTACTGGCTGTTATATGTGCTACAAAGCTTGTAACTTATATATTTATTATTTCTACCAAGCGTTGTTTCCCCTTATTCCCCACAAAGGATCTGTATATATCAGTCTAGAGAGAAGCCGAGAGCTAAACTTTAAACTTTGCTATTTTTACCTTAATTTTGAAATTCCCTTTTTATGAATAAATCCCTTAGTGAAGAGAACTGACCCTGCTCCAGATGTTCTCTCCTCATTAGAGAGGTAGGGTTCTCTGCTATCATGTCCTGTATAACTCCCAGTAGCAAAGCCAGACAATGCGGAGTGTCACACCCTGGCAACGCTCCTATATCAGCACTGTTCCAAGTATCTGCACATAATGGGACCCCAGCTCCACCACACCAATGAGAGGCATTTGGGGTTTGGTCTACCCTTATGGGCGAGACAGGTCTGATATCCTAATGGAGAGATCTCCTCTATAACGGTGAAATTAAACACATGATGGTGATGCCCCTCCAGAGTATGTACCATCCTATACGGAGGCTATGTCAGCAGAATACGTTCTCAGAGAGCAGACAGAGACTCATATTAATTCTATAGCAATATGACTGCTGGTACATCCCCCCCCCCTTGTCCCTGACTATGATACACTGGTTGTGGCGAAACCGGCCTCGCCACGTGTCCTTGGAGGGGGCTGCTTGCCCGCCTCTTGCCTTTGGACTATGGACCAGACTTTATGTGAATGTGTTATACCCCAGATAGGAATCCCATGGAGCCCATTCGTATGAAACTGACTGTAAAGACTTTGGCTCCATGGCGATTAAACTGTATTTGTGTGGTCCGAGCGCCATTCACTTAATAATGTGCGCTCAGACCTGAGCTATCTGGGGATATGTGAAATGTCTGTGTGTTATGTGTAAAATGTGACTTTATGTATTTTAAAGTGTGTCCTCAATTACCCGTTGCAACATTGTTGCGAACGGGTAATTGAACAGTAAGTAGCCGTCCTTTGTTCTCGGGGGTGGCCGCTGTCACGAAGTGAATTCTGACAGTCTGACTGACTGGGGTTCTTGGAGGGGCCTGAGGGCCAAACACCTCCCTATAGATTATGGACCCTGTCTGTAATGTGTTTAAGCCTTCCATTGTTTAGTTATGTCAGCCACCCAGTCTGACTACCTTGCTTCTGGCTCCAGATTAAAGTGGCTAGATACTGCTTTACTGGTGATGTGTTTAAGTTTTCTATTGTTTAATCAAGTGTTATCTGATTGCAGTTTGGTGTATATAAGTCTGTGTTGTTTGTCAAATAAAGTAGTTCAATCTTGCTGTAAAAGTTCCTGTTTTAACCCTCAAAGTGAAGTGTCGTCTCATTATTGAGGGAAGGATTTATTGTATGCTGTTCCAGTTTGACTGCTAGGAGAGTAAACCTATTCGTATGGTTCCTATTCAACTGCCTACAGCATTCATATGCTTGGGAGGATTCATATGCTTCTCCGGTTTGGTGGTTGTGGTGTCTGCTGCAGTGCTTGGAGTCCTCAGGAAGCGCTAGGAGCATCCTTTAACGGAGGTACCCAGTCGGGGTGCCAGGCGATCCGTTACATTGGTGGCAAGCGGTGGGATGGCGTCCTAGTGCGAGGTAAAGCAGCTCAGAGACACAGTCGTTTGGATTTACAAATTGAAGGCGACGCTAGTGTTTATACAGCGTCCCTGTCTACATAAAGATTTGGGAAAATGTGGTTCGTGGATCCTTGGGCACCTCGCACACCTGAGGAAGAGGGTGAATTGGACTGGAGAGATATTGCCCGGCAAGAACTATGGTACAATGCCCTGGAGGAAGTCCAGTATCAACGGCAGCAGCGCCTTCCTGGTGTCGCATACCGGTTGGAGGAACAAATGGCCTGGCGGATGCCGCTTCTGGGAGACCAACCCGGAGGGCAGCAGGTCAGACAACTTGAGTACCTCGTGGAAAGGGAACTGAGCCTTGACGCCTCATACCGGGCACTGTGGTGGTGCACTGTCCAGCCAGAGACATGGAGGGCAGAGGGCATCCAGCCGGAGGGGGAGAACTACACTAGCCCTGGCCTGTTGTGGAAGGCCTTAGCAGAAGACGTCGACTTTGGCAGTCCAGCAGAGTCACGGTACTGGGCTATTTTTTATTACCGGGGTGAGATGGTACAGGGCCCGAGATCTATGGGACTGGGACAAGACCTCCACCGTTTGGCTGCCATGGAACGACAACTAGAGATGGACTATGTGGAACTACTAAACTCATGTCAGCCACAGGGCATAGACACAGAACAGGAAAACTGGCTGGGAGACCCAGACCTGCCAACCTACAGCTGGGAAAACGCAGCCGAGGTACCCCCTGCTTCACTACCAGCGGCAGAAGTAGGGGACCTCATAGACTGGTCCTGGGAAGACCCACAGATGGCAGGTGGAGATGGGATGGCGGTCTCTCTACCGGCCCTACAGGGATGCTGGGCGGTCGGCCCAGATCTCCAGCGGCAGTGTGTACCCCAGGGAGATGAAGGGGCCGTCCTTCCTCCCCAGCGGCAGTGTGTACCCCAGGAAGCAGAGACCATCTGTCTCGCACCCCAGCCGCAGGACAAAATATTGAAAGGGGAGACAGTTGGTCCCCCTCTCCACCAGCAAAGAGAGTGTCAGGGAGAGGAGCAGGTTACCCCCTCTCCCCAGCGGCAGTCTACAGTTCAGAGAGAGGAGCTTGTTACACCCTCTCTCCATCGGCAGCCTAACCCACCAAGGGGAGATGTTAAGCCCCACAACTATGCAGATGGGACCGTAGTCTCTGCACTTGCAGCCCCAGGGGCAGGGACGGTCGGTCCTGTCCCCCAGCCACAGAGCAGTGTATCCAGAGGGGAGACAGTCGGTCTCCCCCTCCCCCAACCAGGCTCCAACCAGGCTACTTCAGTGGTAGCGCTGGCACCCGGGCAGAGTACCGCTGGTCTCTGCCCACTCAGCAACCCACCAAGGCAGTCTACCAGCCCCCCGCACAGCTGTGGTGAGGCACCTGGACATGGACAAGTTGCTATTTCATCCAGGTGTAGTAACCAGTTATTGTGGGTGGGTTGTATTGCTGTTTGTGCTTCGTGGGTGGGTTGCTGGACTAACCAGGGCACTGACCGGCAGGAGGTCAGATACCCTGTTAGTTTGGATGGTAAAGGGGAGAAATGTGGCGAAACCGGCCTCGCCACGTGTCCTTGGAGGGGGCTGCTTGCCCGCCTCTTGCCTTTGGACTATGGACCAGACTTTATGTGAATGTGTTATACCCCAGATAGGAATCCCATGGAGCCCATTCGTATGAAACTGACTGTAAAGACTTTGGCTCCATGGCGATTAAACTGTATTTGTGTGGTCCGAGCGCCATTCACTTAATAATGTGCGCTCAGACCTGAGCTATCTGGGGATATGTGAAATGTCTGTGTGTTATGTGTAAAATGTGACTTTATGTATTTTAAAGTGTGTCCTCAATTACCCGTTGCAACATTGTTGCGAACGGGTAATTGAACAGTAAGTAGCCGTCCTTTGTTCTCGGGGGTGGCCGCTGTCACGAAGTGAATTCTGACAGTCTGACTGACTGGGGTTCTTGGAGGGGCCTGAGGGCCAAACACCTCCCTATAGATTATGGACCCTGTCTGTAATGTGTTTAAGCCTTCCATTGTTTAGTTATGTCAGCCACCCAGTCTGACTACCTTGCTTCTGGCTCCAGATTAAAGTGGCTAGATACTGCTTTACTGGTGATGTGTTTAAGTTTTCTATTGTTTAATCAAGTGTTATCTGATTGCAGTTTGGTGTATATAAGTCTGTGTTGTTTGTCAAATAAAGTAGTTCAATCTTGCTGTAAAAGTTCCTGCTTAACCCTCAAAGTGAAGTGTTGTCTCATTATTGGGGGAAGGATTTATTGTATGCTGTTCCAGTTTGACTGCTAGGAGAGTAAACCTATTCGTATGGTTCCTATTCAACTGCCTACAGCATTCATATGCTTGGGAGGATTCATATGCTTCTCCGGTTTGGTGGTTGTGGTGTCTGCTGCAGTGCTTGGAGTCCTCAGGAAGCGCTAGGAGCATCCTTTAACGGAGGTACCCAGTCGGGGTGCCAGGCGATCCGTTACACTGGTGCTGCATTGTTTTAATTGCCCGGCGTTCACTGCTTTTGTATTGATTATTGTATGTGGTATTCACTGGGTCATACGTGTGCTGCTGGGTGTGCAAAGCACAGGACACATTCGGATTATTTGTTCCCATCAGGACCATTAAAGTAAAACTGTCAGCAAAAAAATAAATTATCTTTAACTTAAAGACTTAAGGGATAGCATCAAGTGCAGGAATTCAATTAAAAATAATAATAAAGCACCTTTGTGCTCTGTATAGGCCTTCCAGGGGGCAGATACCTTGAGCTTAATGGGACAGCTATTCCTTCAACTGACTCAAAATTCTAAAGCAATATGTCTGCCTCTGATAGAGCTATACAGAGCAAAGATTCTAAACAACATGTCCGCCCCTGATCTGCCCTGATAGAGCTATACAGAGCAAAGATTCTAAACAACATGTCCGCCCCTGATCTGCCCCTGATAGAGCTATACAGAGCAAAGATTCTAAACAACATGTCCGCCCCTGATCTGCCCCTGATAGAGCTATACAGAGCAAAGATTCTAAACAACATGTCCGCCCCTGATCTGCCCCTGATAGAGCTATACAGAGCAAAGATTCCAAACAACATGTCTGCTCCTGATAGAGCTATACAGAGCAGAGATTATAAACAACACGTCCGCCCCCTGATAGAGCTATACAGAGCAAAGATTCTAAACAACATGTCCGCACCTGATAGAGCTATACAGAACAGAGATTCTAAACATGTCCGTCCCCTGATAGAGCTATACAGAGCAAAGATTCTAAACAACATGTCCGCCCCTGATAGAGATATACAGAGCAAAGATTCTAAACAATATGTCCATCCCCTGATAGAGTTATACAGAGCAAAGATTCTAAACAACATGTCCGTCCCCTGATAGAGCTATACAGAGCAAAGATTCTAAACAACATGTCCGCCCCTGATAGAGCTATACAAAGCAAAGATTCTAAACAACATGACCGCCCCCTGATAGAGCTATACAGAGCAAAGATTCTAAACAACATGTCCGTCCCCTGATAGAGATATATAGAGCAAAGATTCTAAACAACATGTCCGCCCCCTGATAGAGCTATACAGAGCAAAGATTCTAAACAACATGTCCTCCCCCTGATAGAGCTATACAGAGCAAAGATTCTAAGCAACATGTCCGCCCCCTGATAGAGTTATACAACCAAAGAGGGCTCAATAAGGTGCTTTATGTGAATGCTTTAAAGCATTTCTATTTAAAATGTCTACACTTGATGCAATCTTCCAATTAAGCAGAACTTTTTTTTCCTGACTTAGCTCTTCTATCAGTCATCTATTCTGCTCATCGGTCAGACAGGATGTTTCAGATGATTTGTCTGTGTATGCATTTATACAGTGATTTGGGCCTTAAAGTAGGCAAATATTTGGTAAAATTTACACTTTATTGTATATTATTATACCTAAAAGAATTACAAATTGCAATATATTTATTTTAATTATTAGAACATTATTAGAAATATCCTGAACATTTGTTGGCAGTTAATATGTGGAATAGCTTTTCTGGTGAGGTGGTAATAAGCAAATATCTTTCCCAAATAATATGCAGTATACCTGTTGTGTCCTCTGGTGGAAAGGGAAACCGATTGAAGGGGAAAATCAAACAATTTGTAGCTACTCCAGAAAATAATTCTGAGATAATCTTTGACTGAACAAATTTATGACTAACTTTGGGGCTGTGACCACTGGTCGAATTGGTAAGTCTAGGCCATGCTGACCTCAGTCTGCGGGACATCATGAGAACTAAGAGATTCTCTGAGAGGACTTCATCATGAGAACTAGGAGATTCTCTGAGAGGACTTCATCATGAGAACTAGGAGATTCTCTGAGAGGACTTCATCATGAGAACTAGGACATTCTCTGAGAGGACTTCATCATGGGATGAGGAGATTCTCTGAGAGGACTTCATCATGAGAACTAGGAGATTCTCTAAGAGGACTTCATCATGGGATGAGGAGATTCTCTGAGAGGACTTCATCATGAGAACTAGGAGATTCTCTAAGAGGACTTCATCATGGGAACAAGGAGATTCTCTAAGATGACTTCATCATGAGAACTAGGAGATTCTCTGTGAGGACTTCATCATGAGAACTAGGACATTCTCTGAGAGGACTTCATCATGAGAACTAGGAGATTCTCTGAGAGGACTTCATCATGAGAACTAGGACATTCTCTGAGAGGACTTCATCATGGGATGAGGAGATTCTCTGAGAGGACTTCATCATGAGAACTAGGAGATTCTCTAAGAGGACTTCATCATGGGAACAAGGAGATTCTCTAAGAGGACTTCATCATGAGAACTAGGAGATTCTCTGTGAGGACTTCATCATGAGAACTAGGACATTCTCTGAGAGGACTTCATCATGAGAACTAGGAGATTCTCTGAGAGGACTTCATCATGAGAACTAGGACATTCTCTGAGAGGACTTCATCATGGGATGAGGAGATTCTCTGAGAGGACTTCATCATGAGAACTAGGAGATTCTCTAAGAGGACTTCATCATGAGAACTAGGAGATTCTCTAAGAGGACTTCATCATGAGAACTAGGACATTCTCTGAGAAGACTTCTTCATGAGAACTAGGAGATTCTCTAAGAGGAGGTCATCATGAGAATGAGGACATTCTCTGAGCCGACTTCATCATGGGAACGAGGAGATTCTCTGAGCCGACTTCATCATGGGAACGAGGAGATTCTTTGAGCGGACTTCATCATGGGAACGAGGACATTCTCTGAGAGGACTTCATCATGAGAACGAGGACATTCTCTGAGAGGACTTCATCATGAGAACGAGGACATTCTCTGAGAGGACTTAATCATGAGAACTAGGACATTCTCTGAGAGGACTTCATCATGGAAACGAGGACATTCTCTGAGAGCACTTCATCATGAGAATGAGGACATTCTCGGAGAGGACTTCATCATGATAACGAGGACATTCTCGGAGAAGACTTCATCATGATAATGAGGACATTCTCGGAGAGGACTTCATCATGAGAACTAGGACATTCACTGAGAGGACTTCATCATGAGAACTAGGACATCCTCTGAAAGGAATTTATCATGGGAAATAGGACATTCTCTAGACTCACTGACTAGGGTATTGCAGGAATGGACTATTAGGTTTTGTGCTGCTCTTGGCATGACTACTCTCATGCACCCCCAAATATTTTTATCTTTTTTGTAGCACCCCATGCTCTCCTGGTTGCATCCCACCTTCACTACATCAGATTGCCCCCACATGCCTTAGAACAGTGCTAGATTGCCTTTAAATCCCTGTCCACCGAGCCAGATTGCTCCCTGGTGATTTACTGGGGGCAGTGCAAGGTTGCGAAGGAAGATCTACAATCCACAGTGGTAGTACTTGCTTGGCTGCCACTCTCTTCAGTCTGCTGCAGCCCCCCTCCAGTCTGCCACCCTAGGCCTAGGCTGAGGCCTACTCTGTCTAGTACAGGTTGAGGGACAGTTTGAACATACTGGAGAAGGAAGGGCAATCTTGAACTCTTCTTAGGGCATTGCGACTTGGAGAATACTACGACTTCATTGCAATAAACATCTTGTAGCGGGACTAGGACAGCCGGAGTAAATTCTAGGCCGACGTCTTCTGATGTTTGAAGACTATCGCTTTTAGGAATAGCTGATCATTTTCTGAAAGATTGACTCCAATTTGCCATTTTTTCCTAGTCTGCCCGGTTAAATAGAGCACTGGCTGTTTAGCATTAGAGGATGTCAAGCCTAAATATAAGATATATGGCATGGATTGCATCCTGTCGTTCATCAAACGCCGGGCCAAGCGAGGAATAATGAGTTAGAAGACAAAATTTCCTTCTCCTCATCTCAATGCGCTGAGCACCAGCACACGGCAGACGCGGTAATGAGCCGTCAGAATGTACACCACAGCGCACAGCTTCCCAGAGCGACTCCATTCACATTGATTACAATTCCCAGCTAATTGACACCAGGCTTTCTGCCAGAGCACGTCTCGTTTGGCGAGGGTCCCGCGGGGCACGGAGACGGGGCCCATGTCACGTGCAGGATTAAGATGGATGAGGCTTTTTATGTGCATATTTTCAGACACAGAGGCAGATGGGGCCAGTTTAACACATCATTAAACTTCCTTTACTGTCCCCTCAGAGAACCAGTTCTGAGAGCCGACTTTGGCTCATTACAGTACTTTCATTTCTGAAGTCGAAGGGTCTCTGTGATCTAAACACTGCTCATAATATGACTATCACCTAAACACTGCTTATACTGTGACGGTGTCGCCTAAACACTGCTTATACCGTGACTGTATCACCTAAACACTGCTTATACTGTGACTGTGTCGCCTAAACACTGCTCATACTGTGACTGTGTCGCCTAAACACTGCTTATACTGTGACTGTGTCGCCTAAACACTGCTAATACTGTGACTGTATCACCTAAACACTGCTTATACTGTGACTGTGTCGCCTAAACACTGCTCATACTGTGACTGTGTCGCCTAAACACTGCTTATACTGTGACTGTGTCGCCTAAACACTGCTTATACTGTGACTGTATCACCTAAACACTGCTTATACTGTGACTGTGTCGCCTAAACACTGCTCATACTGTGACTGTGTCGCCTAAACACTGCTCATACTGTGACTGTATCACCTAAACACTGCTTATACTGTGACTGTGTCGCCTAAACACTGCTTATACCGTGACTGTATCACCTAAACACTGCTTATACTGTGACAGTGTCGCCTGAACACTGCTTATAACGTGACTCTATCACCTAAACACTGCTTATATTGTGACTGTGTCGCCTAAACACTGCTCATACTGTGACTGTATCACCCAAACACTGCATATACTGTGACTGTATCACCTAAACACTGCTTCTACTGTGACTGTATCACCCAAACACTGCTTATACTGTGACTGTCACACCCAAACACTGCTCATACTGTGACTGTATCACCCAAACACTGCTTATGCTGTGACTGTATCACCTAAACACTGCTTATACTGTTACTGTATCACCTAAACACTGCTTATACTGTGACTGTATCACCTAAACACTGCCTATACTGTGACTGTATCACCCAAACACTGCTTATACTGTGACTGTATCACCCAAACACTGCTTATACTGTGACTATATCACCCAAACACTGCTTATACTGTGACTGTATCATCCAAACACTGCTCATAATGTGACTGTATCACCCAAACACTGCTTATACTGTGACTGTATCACCCAAACACTGCTCATACTGTGACTGTATCACCCAAACACTGCTTATACTGTGACTGTATCACCCAAACACTGCTTATACTGTGACTGTATCACCCAAACACTGCTTATACTGTGACTGTATCACCCAAACACTGCTTATACTGTGACTGTATCACCTAAACACTGCTTATACTGTGACTGTGTCACCTAAACACTGCTTATACTGTGACTGTATCACCCAAACACTGCTTATACTGTGACTATATCACCTAAACACTGCTTATACTGTGACTGTATCACCCAAACAAACACTGCTTATACTGTGACTGTATCACCCAAACACTGCTTATACTGTGACTGTATCACCTAAACATTGCTTATACTGTGACTGTATCACCTAAACACTGCTTATACTGTGACTGTATCACCTAAACACTGCTTATACTGTGACTGTGTCACCTAAACAATGCTTATACTGTGACTGTGTCACCCAAACACTGCTTATACTGTGACTGTATCACCTAAACACTGCTTATACTGTGACTGTATCACCTAAACACTGCTTATACTGTGACTGTATCACCTAAACACTGCTTATACTGTGACTGTATCACCCAAACACTGCTTATACTGTGACTGTATCACCCAAACACTGCTTATACTGTGACTGTATCACCCAAACACTGCTTATACTGTGACTGTATCACCCAAACACTGCTTATACTGTGACTGTGTCACCCAAACACTGCTTATACTGTGACTGTATCACCCAAACACTGCTTATACCGTGACTGTATCACCCAAACACTGCTTATACTGTGACTGTATCACCCAAACACTGCTTATTCTGTGACTGTCACCTAAACACTGCTTATACTGTGACTGTATCACCCAAACACTGCTTATACTGTGACTGTATCACCTAAACACTGCTTATACTGTGACTGTATCACCCAAACACTGCTTATACTGTGACTGTATCACCTAAACACTGCTTATACTGTGACTTTATCACCCAAACACTGCTTATACTGTGACTGTATCACCTAAACACTGCTTATACTGTGACTGTATCACCTAAACACTACTCATACTGTGACTGTATCACCTAAACACTGCTTATACTGTGACTGTATCACCTAAACACTACTCATACTGTGACTGTATCACCTAAACACTGCTTATACTGTGACTGTATCACCACTGCTTATACTGTGACTGTATCACCACTGCTTATACTGTGACTGTATCACCTAAACACTGCTTATACTGTGACTGTATCACCCAAACACTGCTTACACTGTGACTGTATCACCCAAACACTGCTTATACTGTGACTGTATCACCCAAACACTGCTTATACTGTGACTGTATCACCTAAACACTGCTTATACTGTGACTGTATCACCTAAACACTGCTTATACTGTGACTGTATCACCCAAACACTGCTTATACTGTGACTGTATCACCTAAACACTGCTTATACTGTGACTGTGTCACCCAAACACTGCTTATACTGTGACTGTATCACCCAAACACTGCTTATACTGTGACTGTATCACCTAAACACTGCTTATACTGTGACTGTATCACCCAAACACTGCTTATACTGTGACTGTATCACCTAAACACTGCTTATACTGTGACTGTATCACCTAAACACTGCTTATACTGTGACTGTATCACCTAAACACTGCTTATACTGTGACTGTGTCACCCAAACACTGCTTATACTGTGACTGTATCACCTAAACACTGCTTATACTGTGACTGTGTCACCCAAACACTGCTTATACTGTGACTGTATCACCCAAACACTGCTTATACTGTGAATGTGTCACCTAAACACTGCTTATACTGTGACTGTATCACCCAAACACTGCTTATACTGTGACTGTATCACCCAAACACTGCTTATACTGTGAATGTGTCACCTAAACACTGCTTATACTGTGACTGTATCACCCAAACACTGCTTATACTGTGAATGTGTCACCCAAACACTGCTTATACTGTGACTGTATCACCTAAACACTGCTTATACTGTGACTGTATCACCCAAACACTGCTTATACTGTGAATGTGTCACCTAAACACTGCTTACACTGTGACTGTATCACCCAAACACTGCTTATACTGTGACTGTATCACCCAAACACTGCTTATACTGTGACTGTATCACCCAAACACTGCTTATACTGTGACTGTATCACCCAAACACCGCTTATACTGTGACTGTATCACCTAAACACTGCTTATACTGTGACTGTATCACCCAAACACTGCTTATACTGTGACTGTATCACCCAAACACTGCTTATACTGTGACTGTATCACCCAAACACTGCTTATACTGTGACTGTATCACCCAAACACTGCTTATACTGTGACTGTATCACCTAAACACTGCTTATACTGTGACTGTATCACCTAAACACTGCTTATACTGTGACTGTATCACCCAAACACTGCTTATACTGTGACTGTATCACCTAAACACTGCTTATACTGTGACTGTGTCACCCAAACACTGCTTATACTGTGACTGTATCACCCAAACACTGCTTATACTGTGACTGTATCACCTAAACACTGCTTATACTGTGACTGTATCACCCAAACACTGCTTATACTGTGACTGTATCACCTAAACACTGCTTATACTGTGACTGTATCACCTAAACACTGCTTATACTGTGACTGTATCACCTAAACACTGCTTATACTGTGACTGTATCACCTAAACACTGCTTATACTGTGACTGTGTCACCCAAACACTGCTTATACTGTGACTGTATCACCTAAACACTGCTTATACTGTGACTGTATCACCCAAACACTGCTTATACTGTGACTGTATCACCTAAACACTGCTTATACTGTGACTGTATCACCCAAACACTGCTTATACTGTGACTGTATCACCTAAACACTGCTTATACTGTGACTGTGTCACCCAAACACTGCTTATACTGTGACTGTATCACCCAAACACTGCTTATACTGTGACTGTATCACCTAAACACTGCTTATACTGTGACTGTATCACCCAAACACTGCTTATACTGTGACTGTATCACCTAAACACTGCTTATACTGTGACTGTATCACCTAAACACTGCTTATACTGTGACTGTATCACCTAAACACTGCTTATACTGTGACTGTGTCACCCAAACACTGCTTATACTGTGACTGTATCACCTAAACACTGCTTATACTGTGACTGTGTCACCCAAACACTGCTTATACTGTGACTGTATCACCCAAACACTGCTTATACTGTGACTGTATCACCTAAACACTGCTTATACTGTGACTGTATCACCCAAACACTGCTTATACTGTGACTGTATCACCTAAACACTGCTTATACTGTGACTGTATCACCTAAACACTGCTTATACTGTGACTGTGTCACCCAAACACTGCTTATACTGTGACTGTATCACCTAAACACTGCTTATACTGTGACTGTGTCACCCAAACACTGCTTATACTGTGACTGTATCACCTAAACACTGCTTATACTGTGACTGTGTCACCCAAACACTGCTTATACTGTGACTGTATCACCTAAACATTGCTTATACTGTGACTGTGTCACCCAAACACTGCTTATACTGTGACTGTATCACCTAAACACTGCTTATACTGTGCCTGTGTCACCTAAACACCGCTTATACTGTGACTGTATCACCCAAACACCGCTTATACTGTGACTGTATCACCTAAACACCGCTTATACTGTGACTGTATCACCCAAACACTGCTTATACTGTGCCTGTATCACCTAAACACTGCTTATACTGTGACTGTATCACCCAAACACTGCTTATACTGTGACTGTATCACCTAAACACTGCTTATACTGTGACTGTGTCACCCAAACACTGCTTATACTGTGACTATCACCCAAACACTGCTTATACTGTGACTGTATCACCTAAACACTGCTTATACTGTGACTGTATCACCTAAACACTGCTTATACTGTGCCTGTGTCACCTAAACACCGCTTATACTGTGACTATCACCCAAACACCGCTTATACTGTGACTGTATCACCTAAACACTGCTTATACTGTGACTGTATCACCCAAACACTGCTTATACTGTGCCTGTATCACCTAAACACTGCTTATACTGTGACTGTATCACCCAAACACTGCTTATACTGTGACTGTATCACCTAAACACTGCTTATACTGTGACTGTGTCACCCAAACACTGCTTATACTGTGACTATCACCCAAACACTGCTTATACTGTGACTGTATCACCTAAACACTGCTTATACTGTGACTGTATCACCCAAACACTGCTTATACTGTGACTGTATCACCTAAACACTGCTTATACTGTGACTGTATCACCTAAACACTGCTTATACTGTGACTGTGTCACCCAAACACTGCTTATACTGTGACTGTATCACCTAAACACTGCTTATACTGTGACTGTGTCACCCAAACACTGCTTATACTGTGACTGTATCACCCAAACACTGCTTATACTGTGACTGTATCACCTAAACACTGCTTATACTGTGACTGTATCACCCAAACACTGCTTATACTGTGACTGTATCACCCAAACACTGCTTATACTGTGACTGTATCACCTAAACACTGCTTATACTGTGACTGTGTCACCCAAACACTGCTTATACTGTGACTGTGTCACCTAAACACTGCTTATACTGTGACTGTGTCACCCAAACACTGCTTATACTGTGACTGTATCACCTAAACACTGCTTATACTGTGACTGTGTCACCCAAACACTGCTTATACTGTGACTGTATCACCTAAACACTGCTTATACTGTGACTGTATCACCTAAACATTGCTTATACTGTGACTGTGTCACCCAAACACTGCTTATACTGTGACTGTATCACCTAAACACTGCTTATACTGTGCCTGTATCACCTAAACACTGCTCATACTGTGACTGTGTCAAGGGTCAACAGTGTCAAAGGCAGCAGAGAGATCTAAGAGGATCATCACGAGAAGTGGCCTTTAGATTTGGCAGAAGGGAGGTCATTTGATGCTCTAGTTAGGGCTGTTTCAGTGGAGTGTAAGGGTCTAAAGCCAGACTGAAAAGGGTCAAGTAGGTTATTGTGAGTCAGAAAGTCTGTCAGTCGTGAGTGCACCGTCAGATTCACAGGGACAGCGTCAGATTCACAGGGACAGCGTCAGATTCACAGGGACAGCGTCAGATTCACAGGGACAGCGTCAGATTCACAGGGACAGCGTCAGATTCACAGGGACAGCGTCAGATTCACAGCATCGTCAGATTCACAGGGACAGCGTCAGATTCACAGGGACAGCGTCAGATTCACAGGGACAGCGTCAGATTCACAGGGACAGCGTCAGATTCACAGGGACAGCGTCAGATTCACAGGATAGCGTCAGATTCACAGGGACAGCGTCAGATTCACAGGGACAGCGTCAGATTCACAGGATAGCGTCAGATTCACAGGGACAGCGTCAGATTCACAGGATAGCGTCAGATTCACAGGGACAGCGTCAGATTCACAGGATAGCGTCAGATTCACAGGGACAGCGTCAGATTCACAGGGACAGCGTCAGATTCACAGGATAGCGTCAGATTCACAGGGACAGCGTCAGATTCACAGGATAGCGTCAGATTCACAGGGACAGCGTCAGATTCACAGTGTAGTCAGATTCAAACCGTAGAGTCAGAATCACAGTGTAGAGAGTCAGATTCACTGTGTAGAGAGTCAGATTCACTGTGTAGAGAGTCAGATTCACAGGATAGCGTCAGATTCAAACCGTAGAGTCAGAATCACAGTGTAGAGAGTCAGATTCACAGTGTAGAGAGTCAGATTCACAGTGTAGAGAGTCAGATTCCTTGTGCACTTGAACACAGGTGATTTGAATGCTGAGATGAGAATTATTTAGCTGCTATAGTCAGTGTTTCACTAATAAAGGGTTAATACATGTTGTGGGTTCAGGGTACCGCGAGTAGCTACAGCAGCATATAACTAAGAAGGAAAAGAATGTTATCCTGCAGCACCATCTACTGGCAGGTTTATATATTGCAGTCAGAATAACAATGGCAATTTATAAAAGTCAAATCTGTGCCAAAGTTCTAAACAGCAGGGACATAGGTTTCCATAGTGACTGCAGAACATTCCATTGGTTTCCACAGTGACCAGTCCCTAGTCACTTACCCCCCCCAATAAAATAAAAAATTCCTACCTACCCCCCTCACCCTAATAATAGTGAGGGGGTGGGCAATAAGCTAACCTGTAAAAAAAAAAAAAAATTATACTTCCCATTTGAGGCCTTCTTTCTTCATTCTTCTTTTTTCTTTCTTCAGCCCCAAAAAAGGCCAAATAAAAAACCGTAATATGCGCCGCCAAAAAAACAACTGAGCGCCAAAAAAAAAAAAAATCCACAGGTGAAAAATAATCCATCTTTTTTTTCTTTCTTCTTTCTTCAGCCACAAAAAAGACCAATAAGAAATCCATAATACGCGCCGCAGACTGAGCTCTGCAAGGCGGAGGAAGGCTTATAAAGCCTTCCCCTGCCCTGCAATTCAGCTCAGAGCACTCTGATTGGTTGGATTTCAATCCAACCAATCAGAGTGCTCTGTGTCATTTTACACAGCGTGAAATCCAACCAATCAGAGTGCTAGCCATTTTAAACAGAGTGGGAAAATTCAAAAGAACTTTCCCACGCTGTGTAAAATGACTCAGAGCACTCTAATTGGTTGGATTGAAATCCAACAAATCAGAGTGCTCTGATCTTAATTGCAGGGCGGGGGAGGGCTTTATAAGCCTTCCCCCGCCCTGCAGAGCTCAGTCTGCACGAGGCCCTCCATGGGCGAAGTTGGATTTTTTTTTTCCACCCGTGGATTTATTTATTTTTTGCGGTCGGGTTTTTTGTTTTTTTTTAACAGTTGCAGCGCGTATTATGGACACTAGCAGTAATGACAATATCACCTCTTATAGCGCCATCGCTAGAGGAGATTCCTGCAGAGAAGATAAACATAGAATGTGTCAACTGCAGGAAAGACCCATTGAGCCCATCTACTCACCCAATACTTTCATTAGTCCCTGGCCTTATCTTATATCTAGGATAGCCTTATACCTATCCCATGTATGCTTAAACTCGTTCACTGTATTAACCTCTACCACTTCTACTGGAAGACTATTCCATGCATCCACTACCCTCTCAGTAATGTAATACTTCCATTAGTCCCTGACCTTATCTTATATCTAGGATAGCCGTATACCTATCCCATGCATGCTTAAACTCCTTCACTGTATTAACCTCTACCACTTCTACTGGAAGACTATTCCATGCATCCACTACCCTCTCAGTAATGTAATACTTCCATTAGTCCCTGACCTTATCTTATATCTAGGATAGCCGTATACCTATCCCATGCATGCTTAAACTCCTTCACTGTATTAACCTCTACCACTTATACTGGAAGACTATTCCATACATCCACTACCCTCTCAGTAAAGTAATACTTTCATTAGTCCCTGACCTTATCTTATATCTAGGATAGCCTTATACCTATCCCATGCATGGTTAAAATCCATCACTGTATTAACATCTACCACTTCTACTGGAAGACTATTCCATACATCCACTACCCTCTCAGTAATGTAATACTTTCATTAGTCCCTGACCTTATCTTACATCTAGGATAGCCTTATACCTATCCCATGCATGCTTAAACTCCTTCACTGTATTAACCTCAACCACTTCTACTGGAAGACTATTCCATGCATCCACTACACTCTCAGTAATGTAATACCATCATTAGTCCCTGGCCTTACCTTATATCTAGGATAGCCTTATACCTATCCCATGCATGCTTAAACTCCTTCACTGTATTAACCTAACATAGTAACATAGTAATTTAGGTTGAAAAAAGACACAAGTCCATCAAGTTCAACCCTTCTACCTATCATTACAGCTTTTGATCCAAAAGAAGGCAAAAAACCCCTAAGGAAGCTATTTCGAATTTTGCCTCCTGGGGGAAAAAATTCCTTCTTGACTCCAAGAGGCAATCAGATTTCTCCTTGGATCAATAAGCTCTTTTATTAATGCTTATTCTATTATTAATAGCCCTGTATGTTCTGCTTTCCTAAAAAAACATCCAAACCATTTTTAAATGCATCTATTGTGTTTGCTAGCACTACCTCTCTTGGCAGTGAGTTCCATAACTTTATTGTCCTAACCGTAAAGAATCCCTTCCTTTGCTGTCTATGAAATCTTTGCTCTTCCAGTCTCAGGGGGTGACCTCTTGTTCTTTGTACCTTTCTGTTAATGAACAGGTCACTGGAGAGCTCTTTATATTGGCCTGCACATATTTATATAATGTTATCATATCCCCTCTGAGACGCCTTTTTTCTAACGTATATAAATTCAATTTGTTAAGTCTCTCTTCATAACTAAGATCCTCCAAACCCCATATTAATTTTGTAGCTCTCCTTTGCACTTTTTCTAGTTCCTTAATATCCTTTTTAAGGACTGGTGCCCAGAACTGTACTGCATATTCAAGGTGAGGTCTTACCATTGATTTGTAAAGAGGCAAGATGATATCCTCCTCCCGTGAATCTATACCTCGTTTTATACATGCCAATATCTTATTGGCCCTTGCAGCTGCTGACTGGCATTGGGCACTGTTGCCAAGTTTGTTGTCTATAATTATTCCTAAATCCTTTTCATTAGTAGTTTTTCCCAGGGAAAAACCATTTAACGTATATGTTGCTTTGTTATTATTTTTCCCATAATGCATAACTTTACATTTTTCTATATTGAACCTCATTTGCCACTTTACTGCCCAGTCCCCCACTCTGTCCAAATCTTCCTGTAAAGAAAAAACATCAAGATTAGTCTTTATTGTCTTACCTAATTTAGTGTCGTCCGCAAACACGGAGACATGGCTCTCAGCACAATGTGGCAGATCATTAATAAACAAATTAAAAAGAAGAGGGCCCAAAACAGACCCCTGAGGTACTCCGCTTAATACCCTTGTCCAATTTGAGAATTTTCCATTTACAACAACCCTTTGTGTTCTATCTTTTAGCCAATTTTCAATCCACATACACACATTTGCCCCCAAACCTATTTCTCTCAATTTGTAGAGTAACCTTTTGTGTGGAACTGTATCAAATGCTTTCGCAAAATCCAAATAGATCACATCAACTGCCACGCCTAGATCTATATTTTTACTGACTTCTTCATAGAATGTTATTAAGTTTGTTTGACAAGACCTGTCTTTCACAAAACCATGTTGACTTTTACTAATTATATTCTGGTTCAAGATGTATTCTTGAGTGTATACCTTTAGCAATCCTTCAAATAGTTTCCCCACTACAGATGTCAAGCTCACTGGCCTATAATTACCTGGCAGAGATTTTGATCCCTTTTTAAATATTGGAATGACATCCGCCTTTCGCCAGTCTGTTGGCACTGTACCTGAACTGAATGAATCCCTAAAGATCATGAATAGTGGTCTGGCCAGAATTATGCTTAACTCTCTAAGTACCCTTGGGTGTATACCATCTGGTCCTGGGGCCTTGTCTATCTTAACAGAGTGTAATTGCTTAAGCACTTTTTCCTGTGTCAGCCAATCCCATGTTTGCGGCGAATGTCCCATAACTTCCTGTAGCAGGGGCTCGTCCATCTGCTCTTCCTTAGTATAAACAGAAGAAAAAAAAGTATTTAAAATGTCTGCTTTCTCTCTGTCCTCACTTACCAAATTTCCCATTTGGGATAACAAGGGCCCAACATTTTCCCTCTTTAGCTTTTTTCCATTTATATATTTATAAAACATTTTGGGGTTAGTTTTACTCTCCTTGGCAACCCTTTTCTCATTTTCCAATTTAGCCATTTTCATTGCCTTTTTGCAGGCTTTGTTGGCCTCTTTGTACTCTATAAATGATAATGCTGATCCCGTGTTTTTATAATGTTTGAATGCCATTTTCTTGTTTTGTACTTCCTGTTTCACGTTACCTGTAAGCCACATTGGTTTCGATTTGTGTCTTTTGCATTTGTTTCCCAAAGGTATATATTGGGATGTGTACTTTTGTAATGTGTGCTTAAAGGCATTCCACTTGTCTTCTGTGTTTAGTCCAGAAAACAATCGTTCCCAGTCTAAATGTTCAATCGATGCCCTTAGTCCATCAAAGTTAGCCCTTCTAAAATTAAGTGTTTTGGTGGCGTATTTACCAATTTGCTTTTTTGCATTAATCTCAAATGAGACCATATTATGGTCACTATTCCCCAAGTGTTCTCTTATTTGGATGTTTGAGATAAGCTCCTCATTGTTTGTTATTACCAAATCCAGACAGGCATCCATTCTAGTTGGGGTGTCTACTAATTGTGCCATAAATTTGTTATTAAGCAGGTCCAGAAACTTGCTGCCCCTAGCTGAACTAGTTGTGCCACACTTCCAATCTATATCTGGGTAATTAAAATCTCCCATGATTAGAACTTCATTCATATTTGCAGCCTTTTCAATTTGTAATAAAAGCTGATCTTCTCCATCAATGCTAATATTTGGTGGCTTGTAGCATACACCTACAAGTAATGTGCGATTCTTTTTAGCGTCTAAGCTAATCTCCACCCACAGTGTCTCCACATCAGTTCCAGTTACATCATGTACACCTTCTTTAATACTGGGATTTAATTTAGGATTTACATACAGACAAATCCCTCCCCCTTTTCTATTTACTCTGTCCTTTCTAAAAAGTGAGTAACCTTGTAAATTAACTGACCAGTCGTGGGTCTCATCCCACAACGTTTCTGTGATTCCGATTAAATCATACTGTTCAGCACTTACCAGTATCTCCAGCTCACCCATTTTGTTTGTCAAGCTTCTTGCATTTGCTAAAAGACATTTAAGATTACTACCCATTTTCTGTTTAGTTGACAAACACTTAATGTGTGCAGGTTTAATTATATGGACCTCCCTTTGGTCTATGTTAACCCCACCACTGCTTTCCTCCTCTCCCATAGCTAGACCCACCTTCCAATCTACCCTAGCTGCCATTGCTTCTTTTTGATCTTGACCCTCCCCCCCAGAGCTTAGTTTAAAAGCTCATCTAATCCTCTAGCCATCCTCGCCCCTAATACTGCAGCCCCCTCATCATTGAGGTGCAGCCCATCCCGTCCAAAGAGTCTGTAGCCGACTGCAAAGTCTGCCCAGTGCTCCAAGAACCCAAATCCCTCTTGCTTGCACCACCTTCGTAACCACGCATTAATCTCCCTAAGCTCCCGCTGTCTCCCTGACGTAGCGCGTGGCACTGGTAATATTTCCGAGAATATTACCTTGGAGGTCCTTTCCTTTAGCTTCTTTCCTAGTTCCCTAAAATCATTTTTAAGGACCCCCCACCTACCATTTACTTTGTCATTAGTACCAATGTGTACTATGACCGCTGGATCATGCCCAGCCCCTCCCAATAATCTGCCTACCCGTTCCGCAACATGCCGAACCCGAGCACCCGGGAGACAACACACAGTTCGGCATTCAGGGTCCTGGCGACAGATTACCCTATCTACCTTCCTAATAATAGAATCCCCTACCACCACCACCTGTCTAGCCTTCCTAGTGTCCTGGCTCCCAACTGTGCTGGGGAGGCTACTTACCTGGCTGCTAGGAGAGTCCGCCTGCCCCAGAAATGCCTCTTCTGAGCTAATCCCCCCAGCATCCTCACACAAGCTGGCAAACATGTTGGGGTGAACCAGCTCAGAACAAGCCTCACTAGCTCTCCGACCCCTACTGCCCCTTACACAACTAACCCAGCTCTCTGCCCTAGAAACCTCTTCCCCTCCATCATCACCCCCCTCTACACTGGCCCCAGCCAATGCCTGCTCCGTGAGCACTAAACTCCGCTCCATGTTGCTTATGTCCCTAAGTGTTGCCAGTTGCCTCTTTAGATCTAATATTATATTTTCCAAAGCAGCAACCTGCTCACATCTGCAGCAGTGGTATGGACCCGGGGAACTTACTGCAAGACAGCATGCATGCTGCAAGACATGCACTTAGTGGCATTGTCCAACATGCTCTCTAGTGTAAACCACAAAATTAAAAATAGAAGAAAATAAAAAAAATAAAAGATTTATACTTTACCCTCCTTCTTTCCTTTTACCTCCTTCTTTGCTTCTAACTCCCACACTTAAGAAGCTTTTTTCACTTTAGAAGCTGCTCCCTTGTATTCGCCTGGCTCACTGTTCGCCTGCTCCTTCCAGTTAAATGGCCTTCAAAGTAAAGAGACTCCCAGAGAAGGTTAATTAACTGATTGCAAACAGCCTTGCAAACCTTTTCCCTCCAAACAGTTTTTTTTTTTTTTTTTCAACCAATCTTTATCAAAAATGCACACAAAATAAACAGTGCTCCCCTTGCAGTAAAAATCAAAATATACTTTCCTTCTTTGCTTCTAACTCCCACACTTAAGAAGCTTTTTTCACTTTAGAAGCTGCTCCCTTGTATTCGCCTGGCTCACTATTCGCCTCTACCACTTCTACTGGAGAACTATTCCATACATCCACTACCCTCTCAGTAATGTAATACTTTCATTAGTCCCTGACCTTATCTTATATCTAGGATAGCCTTATAACTATCCCATGCATACTTAAACTCCTACACTGTATTAACCTCTACCACTTCTACTGGAAGAATATTCCATGCATCCACTACCCTCTCAGTAATGTAATACTTTCATTAGTCCCTGGCCTTATCTTATATCTAGGATAGCCTTGTGTCTATCCCACGAATGTTTAAACTCCTTCACTGTATAAACCTCTACTACTTCTACTGGAAGACTATTCCATACATCCACTACCCTCTCATTAAAGTAATACTTTCATCAGTCCCTGGCCTTATCTTATATCTAGGATAGCCTTATACCTATCCCATGCATGCTTAAACTCCTTCACTGTATTAACCTCTACCACTTCTACTGGAAGACTATTCCATACATCCACTACCCTCTCAGTAATGTAATACTTTCATTAGTCCCTGGCCTTATCTTATATCTAGGATAGCCTTATACCTATCCCATGAATGCTTAAACTCCTTCACTGTATTAACCTCTACCACTTCTACTGGAAGACTATTCCATACATCCACTACCCTCTCAGTAAAGTAATACTTTCATTTGTCCCTGGCCTTATCTTATATCTAGGATAGACTTATACCTATCCCATGCATGCTTAAACTCCTTCACTGGATTAACCTCTACCACTTCTACTGGAAGACTATTCCATACATCCACTACCCTCTCAGTAATGTAATACTTTCATTAGTCCCTGACCTTATCTTATAACTAGGATAGCCTTATACCTATCCCATGCATGCTTAACCTCCTTTACTGTATTAACCTCTACCACTTCTACTGGAAGACTATTCCATACATCCACTACCCTCTCAGTAAAGTAATACTTTCATTTGTCCCTGGCCTTATCTTATATCTAGGATAGCCTTATACCTATCCCATGCATGCTTAAACTCCTTCACTGTATTAACCTCTACCACTTCTACTGGAAGACTATTCCATACATCCACTACCCTCTCAGTAAAGTAATACTTTCATTAGTCCCTGGCCTTATCTTATATCTAGGATAGCCTTATACCTATCCCATGCATACTTAAACTCCTTCACTGTATTAACCTCTACCACTTCTACTGGAAGAATATTCCATGCATCCACTACCCTCTCAGTAATGTAATACTTTCATTAGTCCCTGGCCTTATCTTATATCTAGGATAGCCTTGTGTCTATCCCACGAATGTTTAAACTCCTTCACTGTATTAACCTCTACTACTTCTACTGGAAGACTATTCCATACATCCACTACCCTCTCATTAAAGTAATACTTTCATCAGTCCCTGGCCTTATCTTATATCTAGGATAGCCTTATACCTATCCAATGCATGCTTAAACTCCTTCACTGTATTAACCTCTACCACTTCTACTGGAAGACTATTCCATACATCCACTACCCTCTCAGTAATGTAATACTTTCATTAGTCCCTGGCCTTATCTTATATCTAGGATAGCCTTGTGTCTCTCCAACGAATGTTTAAACTCCTTCACTGTATTAACCTCTACTACTTCTACTGGAAGACTATTCCATACATCCACTACCCTCTCATTAAAGTAATACTTTCATCAGTCCCTGGCCTTATCTTATATCTAGGATAGCCTTATACCTATCCCATGCATGCTTAAACTCCTTCACTGTATTAACCTCTACCACTTCTACTGGAAGACTATTCCATACATCCACTACCCTCTCAGTAATGTAATACTTTCATTAGTCCCTGGCCTTATCTTATATCTAGGATAGCCTTATACCTATCCCATGAATGCTTAAACTCCTTCACTGTATTAACCTCTACCACTTCTACTGGAAGACTATTCCATACATCCACTACCCTCTCAGTAAAGTAATACTTTCATTTGTCCCTGGCCTTATCTTATCTCTAGGATAGACTTATACCTATCCCATGCATGCTTAAACTCCTTCACTGGATTAACCTCTACCACTTCTACTGGAAGACTATTCCATACATCCACTACCCTCTCAGTAATGTAATACTTTCATTAGTCCCTGACCTTATCTTATATCTAGGATAGCCTTATACCTATCCCATGCATGCTTAAACTCCTTTACTGTATTAACCTCTACCACTTCTACTGGAAGACTATTCCATACATCCACTACCCTCTCAGTAAAGTAATACTTTCATTTGTCCCTGGCCTTATCTTATATCTAGGATAGCCTTATACCTATCCCATGCATGCTTAAACTCCTTCACTGTATTAACCTCTACCACTTCTACTGGAAGACTATTCCATACATCCACTACCCTCTCAGTAAAGTAATACTTTCATTAGTCCCTGGCCTTATCTTATATCTAGGATAGCCTTATACCTATCCCATGCATGCTTAAACTCCTTCACTGTATTAACCTCTACCACTTCTACTGGAAGACTATTCCATCCATCCACTACCCTCTCGGTAATGTAATACTTTCATTAGTCCCTGACCTTATCTTATATCTAGGATAGCCTTATACCTATCCCACGCATGCATAAACTCCTTCACTGTATTAACCTCTACCACTTCTACTGGAAGACTATTCCATGCATCCACTACCCTCTCAGTAATGTAATACTTTCATTAGTCCCTGGCCTTATCTTATATCTAGGATAGCCTTATACCTATCCCATGCATGCTTAAACTCCTTCACTGTATTAACCTCTACCACTTCTACTGGAAGACTATTCCATGCATCCACTACCCTCTCGGTAATGTAATACTTTCATTAGTCCCTGACCTTATCTTATATCTAGGATAGCCTTATACCTATCCCATGCATGCTTAAACTCCTTCACTGGATTAACCTCTACCACTTCTACTGGAAGACTATTCCATACATCCACTACCCTCTCAGTAAAGTAATACTTTCATTAGTCCCTGGCCTTATCTTATATCTAGGATAGCCTTATACCTATCCCATGCATGCTTAAACTCCTTCACTGTATTAACCTCTACCACTTCTACTGGAAGACTATTCCATGCACCCACTACCCTCTCAGTAAAGTAATACTTTCATTAGTCCCTGGCCTACTAACATGTGGTAATTTATGTATGCACACACTGCAAGTATAGTTATCATTCACCTGGTATTATTATATGTCTGCTCTGTACAGGCTCCTGTGTAATATATGTATGCACACATTACAAGTATAGTTATCATTCACCTGGTATTATTATATGTGTGCTCTGTACAGATTCCTGTGTAATATATGTATGCACACACTGCAAGTATAGTTATCATTCACCTGGTATTATTAAATGTCTGCTCTGTACAGACTCCTGTGTAATATATGTATGCACACATTGCAAGCATTGTTATCATTCACCGGGTATTATTATATGTCTGCTCTGTACAGGCTCCTGTGTATGATATGTATGCACACACTGCAAGTATAGTTATCATTTACCTGGTATTATTATATGTCTGCTCTGTACAGGCTCCTGTGTATTATATGTATGCACACACTGCAAGTATAGTTATCATTCACCTGGTATTATTATATGTCTGCTCTGTACAGGCTCCTGTGTATTATATGTATGCACATACTGCACGTATAGTTATCATTCACCTGGTATTATTAAATGTCTGCTCTGTACAGGCTCCTGTGTAATATATGTATGCACACATTGCAAGTATAGTTATCATTCACCTGGTATTATTATATGTGTGCTCTGTACAGGCTCCTGTATAATATATGTATGCACACATTGCATGCATTGTTATCATTCACCTGGAATTATTATATGTCTGCTCTGTACAGGCTCCTGTGTATTATATGTATGCACACACTGCAAGTATAGTTATCATTCACCTGGTATTATTATATGTCTGCTCTGTACAGGCTCCTGTGTATTATATGTATGCACACACTGCAAGTATAGTTATCATTCACCTAGTATTATTATATGTCTGCTCTGTACAGGCTCCTGTGTATTATATGTATGCACACACTGCAAGTATAGTTATCATTCACCTGGTATTATTATATGTGTGCTCTGTACAGGCTCCTATGTAATATATGTATGCACACACTGCAAGTATAGTTATCATTCACCTGGTATTATTATATGTCTGCTCTGTACAGGCTCCTGTGTATTATATATATGCACACATTACAAGTATAGTTATCATTCACCTGGTAATATTATATGTCTGCTCTGTACAGACTCCTGTGTAATATATGTATGCACACACTGCAAGTATAGTTATCATTCACCTGGTATTATTATATGTCTGCTCTGTACAGGCTCCTGTGTATTATATATATGCACACATTACAAGTATAGTTATCATTCACCTGTTATTATTATATGTCTGCTCTGTACATACTCATTTATAATATATGTATGCACACACTGCAAGTATAGTTATCATTCACCTGGTATTATTATATGTGTGATCTGTACAGACTCCTGTGTAATATATGTATGCATACACTGCACGTATAGTTATCATTCACCTGGTATTATTATATGTCTGCTCTGTACAGGCTCCTGTGTAATATATGTATGCACACATTACAAGTATAGTTATCATTCACCTGTTATTATTATATGTCTGCTCTGTACAGACTCCTGTGTAATATATGTATACACACAGTGCAAGTATAGTTATCATTCACCTGGTATTATTATATGTGTGCTCTGTACAGACTCCTGTGTAATATATGTATGCACACATTGCAAGTATAGTTATCATTCACCTGGTAATATTATATGTCTGCTCTGTACTGACTCCTGTGTAATATATGTATGCACACATTGCAAGTATAGTTATCATTCACCTGGTATTATTATATGTGTGCTCTGTACAGACTCCTGTGTAATATATGTATACACACATTGCAAGTAATGTTATCATTCACCTGGTATTATTATATGTCTGCTCTGTACAGACTCCTGTGTAATATATGTATGCTCACATTGCAAGTATAGTTATCAGTCTTTTTCCCTGGTATTATTATATGTCTGCTCTGTACAGACTCCTGTGTAATATATGTATGCACACACTGCAAGTATAGTAATCATTCACCTGGTATTATTATATGTCTGCTCTGTACAGACTCCTGTGTAATATATGTATGCACACACTGCAAGTATAGTGATCATTCACCTGGTATTATTATATGTCTGCTCTGTACAGGCTCCTGTGTAATATATGTATGCACACATTACAAGTATAGTTATCATTCACCTGGTATTATTATATGTCTGCTCTGTACAGACTCCTGTGTAATATATGTATGCACACATTACAAGTATAGTTATCATTTACCTGTTATTATTATATGTATGCTCTGTACGGACTCCTGTGTAATATATGTATACACTAGACATGTGCAAAACTAAAATTTTCGTTTCGTTTTCGTCCATTCGGACGAAAATGTTATTTATTTCGTCTAAAACGAATTTCGTTCATTAGTGCATTCGTTTCAGACGAAATTCGTTCATTATTTTCGTTTCGTTAATTTTTTTCGTTCGTTTTATAGAATACAATGTAATACTATTGGCTTTCTATAAACCGAACGAGAGCCCCATTCATAAGAAATTCTTATGAATGGGGCTCTCGTTCGGTTCATAGAAAGGCAATAGTATTACTTGTATTCTATAAGCCGAAAGTCTATAAACCGAACGACTTTCGGTTTATAGACTTTCGGCTTATGGAATACATGTAATCCTATTGCTATTCTATAAACCGAACGACTTTCGGTTTATAGAATAGCCATAGGTTTACATGTATTACATAAGCCGAAAGTCTATAAACCGAAAGTCGTTCGGTTTATAGGCTGTCGGCATTTAACTATACAGAGACAGAGTCTCCATTCATAAAATTATGAATGGAGACTTTGTCTCCGTGTAGTAAAATGCCGACAGCCTATAAACCGAACGTTCGGTTTATAGGCTGTGGGCATTTTACTACACGGAGACAAAGTCTCCATTCATAATTTTATGAATGGAGACTCTGTCTCCGTGTAGTAAAATGCCGACAGCCTATAAACCGAACGTTCGGTTTATAGGCTGTCGGCTTATGGAATACATGTATTCCTATTGCTATTCTATAAACCGAAAGTCGTTCGGTTTATAGAATAGCAATAGGAATACATGTATTCCATAAGCCGACAGCCTATAAACCGAACGTTCGGTTTATAGGCTGTCGGCATTTTACTACACGGAGACAGAGTCTCCATTCATAAAATTATGAATGGAGACTTTGTCTCCGTGTAGTAAAATGCCGACAGCCTATAAACCGAACGTTCGGTTTATAGGCTGTCGGCTTATGGAATACATGTATATAATAAATAATATGTTATAATGTATATAATAAATAATAAAATTATGAATGGAGACTTTGTCTCCGTGTAGTAAAATGCCGAAAGCCTATAAACCGAACGATCCGTTTATAGACTTTCGGCTTATATAATACATGTAATCCTATGGCTATTCTATAAACCGAACGTTCGGTTTATAGAATAGCAATAGGAATACATGTATTCCATAAGCCGACAGCCTATAAACCGAACGTTCGGTTTATAGGCTGTGGGCATTTTACTACACGGAGACAAAGTCTCCATTCATAATTTTATGAATGGAGACTCTGTCTCCGTATAGTTAAATGCCGGCTTTTAACTATACGGAGACAAAGTCTCCATTTATAATTTTATGAATGGAGACTCTGTCTCCGTATAGTTAAATGCCGGTGTTCTGACAAATTTCTGGAGCAAATTCTCCTGCGCAATCGCAGGAGAATTTGCTCACTGCGCATGCGCATAAAGTTACAGCTGATAACTCAGCTGTAACTTTGTGACCACCGCGCATGCGCCAGCTGCGCAACCCACCTCCCGCCCCCTCACACCCCCTGCACACCCCTTCTTACCAGATCATCGACCACAGCGATACACAGCGCATGCGCACGCCTATCCAGCCGTTTGGGAATGTGCGCGTCCGTTGTTGTGTTCTTAAGGTGGTAAGTAACATGGGGCGTCGGGACATAAGGGGGCAAGCATCCTGGTGAGGGCTGCCTCATCTTGATGGGATTTGTGATCCTCCTGCTGCATCAATAATACAGCAGGAGGATCACAAATCCCATCAAGATGAGGCAGCCCTCACCAGGATGCTTGCCCCCTTATGTCCCGACGCCCCGTGTTACTTACCACCTTAAGAACACAACAACGGACGCGCGCATTCCCAAACGGCTGGATAGGCGTGCGCATGCGCTGTGTATCGCTGTGGTCGATGATCTGGTAAGAAGGGGTGTGCGGCGGGTGTGAGGGGGCGGGAGGTGGGTTGCGCAGCTGTCTCATGCACGGTGGTCACAAAGTTACAGCTGAGTTATCAGCTGTAACTTTATGCGCATGCGCAGTGAGCAAATTCTCCTGCGATTGCGCAGGAGAATTTGCTCCAGAAATTTGTCAGAACACCGGCTTTTAACTATACGGAGACAAAGTCTCCATTTATAATTTTATGAATGGAGACTCTGTCTCCGTATAGTTAAATGCCCACAGCCTATAAACCGAACGTTCGGTTTATAGGCTGTCGGCTTTTAACTATACGTTTGTCTCCATTCATAAATTTATGAATGGAGACTCTGTCTCCGTATAGTTAAATGCTATTGTATTCTATAAACCGACTCTATTTCGGCTTATAGAATGCAATAGTACTACGAATGGACGAATGAACGAATGATTTTCCTTTATTAACCATTCGTTCATCCGGCTTTAGTTAGCTTAGCATTTTCGTTCTTCGTTTTTCGGGCGAATGGACGAAAATGCAATTTTCGGACGAAAATGCATTCGTCCGAAAACGAATGCACATGTCTAGTATATATTCACATGTAAATTGCTTTTTTAATAAAAAATTATGATATAAATAAAATCTTGTTTTTATTTCCTTTTATGTGACAAAGCTGCCTCTCTCTTTCCCTTGCCCCCAGATTTGTCGCTCTCCCCCCCTTAGTGTTGTCTCTCTCTCACCCTCCCTTTGGCTCCCCCCTCGCTCCCCTTGTGTCTGTCTCTTCCCCCCTTCCCTCCCCTTGTTTCTCTCTGCCCCCCCCCCTTGTTATTCTGTCCCCCCCTCACCTGTTTCTTGCTCCCTGGTGGCTAGTGGGGGCAGCCGGGGGATGTATGCACTATACATAATAGACGGAAGTGTCGGGCAGCATGGAGGTTGTCTGCACGATTCGTGCAGACATCCCCCAGCTGCCCGATTCTCCCTGGTGGCTAGCGAGGGAGCGGTGGATGTCTGCGCGATGAGCGAGACCTCCCCTGCTGCCGCCCGGAACGACAGCCAGGACTTTTATGAGGAAGCCGGAAGTACCCAGCTTCATCATAGAAGTCCCGGCGGTCATGCCGGGCGGCAGCAGGAGAGGTCTCGCTCATCGCGCAGACATCCTCCGCTCCCTCGCTAGCCACCAGGGAGAATCGGGCAGCTGGGGGATGTCTGCACGAATCGTGCAGACAACCTCCATGCTGCCCGACACTTCTGTCTATTATGTATAGTGCATACATCCCCCGGCTGCCCCCACTAGCCACCAGGGAGCAAGAAACAGGTGAGGGGGGGACAGAATAACAAGGGGGGGGGGGGGGGCAGAGAGAAACAAGGGGAGGGAAGGGGGGAAGAGACAGACACAAGGGGAGCGAGGGGGGAGCCAAAGGGAGGGTGAGAGAGAGACAACACTAAGGGGGGGAGAGCGACAAATCTGGGGGCAAGGGAAAGAGAGAGGCAGCATTGTCACATAAAAGGAAATAAAAACAAGATTTTTTTATATCATAATTTTTTATTTAAAAAGCAATTTACATGTGAATATATACTAGACATGTGCATTCGTTTTCGGACGAATGCATTTTCGTCCGAAAATTGCATTTTCGTCCATTCGCCCGAAAAACGAAGAACGAAAATGCTAAGCTAACTAAAGCCGGATGAACGAATGGTTAATAAAGGAAAATCATTCGTTCATTCGTCCATTCGTAGTACTATTGCATTCTATAAGCCGAAATAGAGTCGGTTTATAGAATACAATAGCATTTAACTATACGGAGACAGAGTCTCCATTCATAAAATTATGAATGGAGACTTTGTCTCCGTATAGTTAAATGCCCACAGCCTATAAACCGAACGTTCGGTTTATAGGCTGTGGGCATTTAACTATACGGAGACAGAGTCTCCATTCATAAAATTATAAATGGAGACTTTGTCTCCGTATAGTTAAAAGCCGGCATTTAACTATACAGAGACAGAGTCTCCATTCATAAAATTATGAATGGAGACTTTGTCTCCGTGTAGTAAAATGCCCACAGCCTATAAACCGAACGTTCGGTTTATATGCTGTCGGCTTATGGAATACATGTATTCCTATTGCTATTCTATAAACCGAACTTTCGGTTTATAGAATAGCCATAGGATTACATGTATTACATAAGCCGAAAGTCTATAAACCGATCGTTCGGTTTATAGACTTTCGGCATTTTACTACACGGAGACAAAGTCTCCATTCATAATTTTATGAATGGAGACTCTGTCTCTGTATAGTTAAATGCCGACAGCCTATAAACCGAACGACTTTCGGTTTATAGACTTTCGGCTTATGTACTACATGTAATCCTATGGCTATTCTATAAACCGAAAGTCGTTCGGTTTATAGTTTAGCAATAGCATTACATGTATTCTATAAACCGAACGTCGTTCGTTTTAAAGACTTTCGGCTTATAGAATACTATTGGCTTTCTATAAACCGAACTAGAGTCGAGTCCCCATTCATAAGAAATTCTTATGAATGAGGAGGGACTCTAGTTAGGTTTATAGAATGCCAATAGTATTCTATAAGCCGAAAGTCTTTAAAACGAACGACGTTCGGTTTATAGAATGCATGTAATGCTATTGCTGTTCTATAAGCCGAATGTCTTTCGGCTTATAGAACAGCAATAGCATTACATGTATTCTATAAACCGAACGTCGTTTGTTTTAAAGACTTTCGGCTTATAGAATACATGCTGCTATTGGCTTTCTATAAACCGAAAGAGTCCCCATTCATACGAATAGGTCAATTGACCTATTCGTATGAATGGGAACTCAATTTCGGTTTATAGGAAGCTAATAGCATTACATGCATTCCATAAACCGAAAGTCATTCATGTCGGTTTATGGAATGTAGTACAATGCTATTGGTATTGTAAACCGACTCTATTTCGGTTTAGAATGCCAATAGCACGAATGGACGAATGGACGAATGAACGAATGTTTTTCGTTTATTAACCATTCGTTCATTCGGATTTTGTTAGTTAAAATTTTCGTTATTCGTTTTTCGGACGAATGGACGAAAATGCTATTTTCGTCCGAAAATGCATTCGTCCGAAAACGAATGCACATGTCTAGTATACACAGAATGCAAGTATAGTTATCATTCACCTGGTATTATTATATGTCTGCTCTGTACTGACTCCTGTGTAATATATGTATGCACACATTGCAAGTATAGTTATCGTTCACCTGGTAATATTATATGTCTCCTCTGTACTGACTCCTGTTTAATTTATGTATGCACACATTGCAAGTATAGTTATCATTCACCTGGTATTATTATATGTCTGCTCTGTACAGGCTCCTGTGTAATATATGTATACACACATTGCAAGTATTGTTATCATTCACCTGGTATTATTATATGTCTGCTCTGCACAGACTCCTGTGTAATATATGTATGCTCACATTGCAAGTATAGTTATCAGTCTTTTTCCCTGGTATTATTATATGTCTGCTCTGTACATGGTCCTGTGTAATATATGTAAGCACACACTGCAAGCATTGTTATCATTCACCAGGTATTATTATATGTCTGCTCTGTACAGGCTCCTGTGTATGATATGTATGCACACACTGCAAGTATAGTTATCATTCACCTGGTATTATTATATGTCTGCTCTGTACAGGCTCCTGTGTATTATATGTATGCACACACTGCAAGTATAGTTATCATTCACCTGGTATTATTAAATGTCTGCTCTGTACAGGCTCCTGTGTAATATATGTATGCACACATTGCAAGTATTGTTATCATTCACCTGGTATTATTATATGTGTGCTCTATACAGGCTCCTGTATAATATATGTATGCACACATTGCAAGCATTGTTATCATTCACCTGGTATTATTATATGTCTGCTCTGTACAGGCTCCTGTGTATTATATGTATGCACACACTGCAAGTATAGTTATCATTCACCTGGTATTATTATATGTCTGCTCTGTACAGGCTCCTGTGTATTATATGTATGCACACACTGCAAGTATAGTTATCATTCACCTAGTATTATTATATGTCTGCTCTGTACAGGCTCCTGTGTATTATATGTATGCACACACTGCAAGTATAGTTATCATTCACCTGGTATTATTATATGTGTGCTCTGTACAGGCTCCTGTGTAATATATGTATGCACACACTGCAAGTATAGTTATCATTCACCTGGTATTATTATATGTCTGTTCTGTACAGGCTCATGTGTATTATATATATGCACACATTACAAGTATAGTTATCATTCACCTGTTATTATTATATGTCTGCTCTGTACAGACTCCTGTGTGATATAAGTATGCACACACTGCAAGTATAGTTATCATTCACCTGATATTATTATATGTCTGCTCTGTACAGACTCCTGTGTAATATATGTATGCACACATTACAAGTATAGTTATCATTCACCTGGTATTATTATATGTCTGCTCTGTACAGACTCCTGTGTAATATATGTATGCACACATTGCATGGATAGTTATCATTCACCTGGTATTATTATATGTCTGCTCTGTACAGACTCCTGTGTAATATATGTATGCACACATTACAAGTAAAGTTATCATTCACCTGGTATTATTATATGTCTGCTCTGTACAGGCTCCTGTGTAATATATGTATGCACACACTGCAAGTATAGTTATCATTCACCTGGTATTATTATATGTCTGCTCTGTCCAGACTCCTGTGTAATATATGTATGCACACATTGCAAGTATAGTTATCATTCACCTGGTATTATTATATGTGTGATCTGTACAGACTCCTGTGTAATATATGTATGCATACACTGCAAGTATAGTTATCATTCACCTGGTATTATTATATGTCTGCTCCTTACAGGCTCCTGTGTAATATATGTATGCACACATTACAAGTATAGTTATTGAAAGGGACCGAGTCTAGCTGAGGGGTCTTCTCAGCAACGTCTCTGCATACACGGCAATGTATCTTTAATGGTTAACTTCTCGTGGTGGGAGTTGTTCTCAACAACACGCGTGGAGAGCCAAAGAAAGCAGACACAAGTTCTTTATCCTTTAACTCTGAGTCTTTATTGGTTTAACAGTCATATATATACCCCAAATTAAGGAGGTGGCTACTTCAATCTCATTGGTTATAATGTATGTGCACATATGAATATATAGGCGTATAGGGGCGTGTTGATGGTATATATGCTAAATAACTGTTACACAACAATCTAGAAATGAGTGGAAAGTACCAGAATAAGAAAATAGATAAGAGCATTCTGGTATTTTCTTCTGGTAACTTCTCCTTTCCCTAATTAGTAGGATTAATTGGAGATGGCAAGAACCTGAGATTCCAGGCCTCTGCCACCTTCTCTCCCCCAAGTACTCCTAGTATCATCTCCAAAGTTAGAACATTCAGATAAACAAATGAATACATGAGATAATTGTATGAGTATGTGTCTTCTAATTAAACTGAAGCTAAAACTTAAAACAGGCACAAAAGCAAAACTAACTTTTACGGTTAACCCTCACAATGCTAGGTTACTCCAGTTAACCCTTGCAATGCTGGGTTACCCCTTCAGTTCCACTCTTTTATCCATATGATAATATGGATAACTCACTTCACTGTTCTCTCTGATATATCATAGAGAAAGCCAGTGTTTCTGAAGGCTTTCTTCTGCTTGATTGCATAGCCTTAGCAATGGTGCATCTAGCGCATTGTATGATAATATAAAAAGCACCTATAACTACTATTATTAAAACAAAGCCCATAATTATCTTCTAACCAAGAACATATTCAAAATGGCCAGTCAAAACCTGGGGCCTACTTGATATCTGTGACCACTTCTCTTATATTGTTTAAATCAAGTTGGATAACATTTGAGTGGTCTAATAAATTAAAACATCATATTATTCCGGAGTTTGCAATTCCCCAGGACTGTTGTTGACTAAATACTTTAAAATGACTTGGAGCAAAGCTGAACATGCATTCAAAACACACAAAATGGCATGCATTCAGAACATAAAGCGTCAGTCAGACAAAATGGCTGTGGACAAAACATTATGGTCTCCCATCCACGACATAATTCCAGAGGCCCCTACAGTCCATATAATGTTCATACTGTTCTCCCCTTTTATTCTTAGAAATTGACATTGTCTGTTTTTAAGGATAACCATCAGGAGTTGCCTGGTCAACACAATCATTGTATCCAAGGTGATAAGGCACACTTCCTCGATTTCACACATTGGTAGGTCATCCAGTTTAGCTGCACTGTAAGCTTCCATAATGGGGAATATTTGAGCAGTGTCTTCCAGTCTTCTTGTAGGGGCATGATGTCAGTGGTCAGGATGCACTTGAGGATGAGACCCTTGAAACAAACAACATAAACACAGACAATTAGTAACACTGATCTCACACATGCCAAACCACTTACAAGTTTCGCTCCAAGTGATCCTAGCCAATTTCCCAGTCCCAGGGGATCTCACGGATTACCTGTGAACACTTTTTAACCTACTCCTTAAATCTATAATCCTTCTTGATTAAACTTTTTTAACTTATTTAAAAAAAATCTGAAAAACTTCCTAACATTCTCTATATACAATTCCACAAAAATACTATCAAAATACAATTTCTTTATGGGTCTGACTAAATCCTGTTTGTAAGAGTCGGTCTAATTGTTAAGTTTCAAAAATTCACTATACGCCAAACATACCCATAATAACACAATTAAACAAATCTTTACCACAAAAATTACAATTCAACAATAACAATTTTATACATATATACTCAATGAAAATATACTTCCCAACAAAGAGGATCTGCCGTAGACTGTTGTATCTGTTGCAGATTCCTGGGTGATTTATTTGCGAGTTACCCTTAGGGTGAAGACTATGTTGGCTAGTAGTCACGGTTTATTATGTTCATCAAAACACTAACTTGCTGCTCCTTTGTTGGCCTGTTTGTCAGTACAGGAATGTGCTTTAAGTAAATAACGTTGATCCGGGAGTTGAGTTGAACAACTTTCACAACAATATTCCGATAAAGTTTAAGAGAATCCTTTTACTTGAACTGGAAAACTTTTTCGTCTTTTAAAAATCAACTTTTCTTTAGAAATAATCTTGATCAGCATTAGATTCGTTGGTGCACTTTGAACTTGTCTTTTGTTGGCTGTACAGCTTTAATCTATATGAAAATAAAACTCGAAAAAATTCCAGTTAGTAACATGCAATATTTCACTAAACATCTTATTAATCTTCACATTAAAATATAATTAAAACATATTATTACTGCTAGTCTGTGTTGCAATATAATTATAAAAATGTGTGAATCTGTACCACTCTTTTGTTCTTGAAAAATTATTACCCTTTTATAATCATAGTTGAATCAATTGATAATGTGAGAATATGTTCTCATACATAATAATCATGTATCTCTTTACCATTAGGACATATCATGATTAGATTATATAACCATAGCACATAACACATAGAACTTCTCAATAACTAACAGTAACAGTAATTCTGGCCCGTTCTCCCCCTCCCTTCACAAAAAGAAAAAATAATAATTTTGCAGCTGCTGCTACAATTCTCTTATCTGCAAATAGACTGTCAGAGAGAAGGGGGGCTTCTGGGGAAGCTTTCTCTCAACTTCACACACAACAAGAATTGCTACATTAACTCCTATAACTCCAAAACCACAAGCACAACTTGTCTGTTTATAACACGACACTTGCTAATTCTTTCCACTAATCACTGACATACGTACATTCTCATATATCGTATTAAAAACTTGTCTTGCATTTAAAACTTTAAACAACATCTCAATATTCTCTCACCATGTATTACATGGGGTACTTTGCCTTAATAATAACAAAAATTAGAACACAACAAATTAACATTTTATCATTGCACGTGTGTGCGTGTGTATTTACTGTATATAAATGTTGTAGAATGCAAATGCTACCTCTGTGTCTAATTAAATATGCATTGCTCTTTACCTAGCAATCTAACATCCCTATAGTGTGAATATTATATTCCTAAATCACCAACAGTTTAAGTAGCGCTGTACACAAATTCTGGCCACACTAAGAACATAAAACTATTACAGTGTATGCAAATTACCACCGATTGTATTGGATGGGCAGGGAGTTGCTTTAAAACACTAATCAATACTTTTCAGCATAAACTAAAAGTTCTGCCTCTTATTGCTATAAATACCCTTATTTCACATTATTAATTATATCTTCTGACTTTCTACAACATAGAAAAAAACCTTTTATCTCCTTACAATTGCCATTTCCATGGTCCACAAAGCCTTCAACATCTTATCTTTACAACACAAAATTCACACCTTAACTTTTATTATGAATAAACGTTGCTCAATCTTTCTCTAGTACCTACTCTGATATTCTACTTAAATCTAAAGCTCATCTGTAGCTGTGCATCTGTTTATACAAATACAACCTTACAATAAAAACATTTTCACTCATCCAATTATTCTAATTTTATCTAGAGTGTTGGAAGATGTGGTATCTACCTTGGGAAAAATCTAAATATGTCTTAATAAAATAAAGACTTTAATTACAAAAGTCCTTCTAACCTTCATAAAGATTAAATACTAGTCAAACTACCCAAATACAAAAAAGAGGAAATATACCATAAACAAATACACATTTCTAGTAGGTAACATGTAAAACCTGTTAAGTCTTTGCCTTTAAATTAGCATCCTGCAAATTTTAGAACGCTTTTGCCAGAACATGAAATAATGGCTCTGGTTACAGCTTTAAAATATCCCAAAAATATGCAGCTGGGAAAATCCACAGCAAATAACATTGCTACAGCAATAAAAAATATAACTTTTTACATTCATAGTATTATTACATAATGCCTCTGCACATGTAAATTGAATAAAAATAAACTTTTGTCAAAATTAATCAAATAATGGCATTTTGTAAAATTTTACAGCTGTTATACTGTCCAATGGATCGATCACGTATATTTAACATGATGTCCAAGAGATACCTCGGATACTATATGACTCTTGCTGTTTTACACACACATATTTCTATTTTTACTTAAAGATACAGTTACACAAATACAGAAGCAAATTAATTTGAAAACGATGCATAGCACTAATAAAATTAATGACTGTGCCACAATAAAATAACTCTGCAACTTTTCTGCCAAACAATAACAAAAACTGCAGTAACTACGGTTACTCTTCAGGACCTTTATAACGAACAAAGAACATAACATGAATGAACTCATTTACTATAAAACTTCTCATCACACTGCTGAATATAGCCCAGAAGATCGTTACTCAAATAATCACTCAAACTATTATACGAAAGGCTAAAATGCCGTATTTTGTTTTTTTGAGCGCTCTGGTTTGAGTAATTTAGGAGATCCGTCTTCTCTACTCTACTAAATATAAAACACTTCCTTTTGCAACATCTCTATAAAACCATACTGCTGCTACTATGTAAATATTTAAACAATAATGACAATTCTTCTAATGACAACATTAAACATATTATGTCACAGCTTCTATTGTCTTATCAACTTGCGCGGCAAATATATCCAAAACACCAAGATACAGTGTGCTTGGGAGTTACAGACAGAAAACTAATCTTCAATATATTTTACAATATGTTCTATCCTCTGTTACACAGCGTATCCCAGATACACAACTTCAATTCCCAGAACTATTGTCTTGTAACTTATTTATGTGTCCCAGACACACTAGACAGACGTAACACTTTTATATTTCAGTTTAACAATGCAATGTTATAATACTCTTATACTTTATACATTAATTTCTACTATCCCCTTAAAACACTGAGTATTGGCAGGGAGGCAAATCAAACATACCTTATGGCCACAGACACAGCAGTTAATTTCTTATCTGACTATTTACATGCCGTGCTGTGCTGTGGGGGCTCTGAGCAAACAGTGAGTGCTGGATACAGCGGCTCTATCTTAGCTTTCTGTGGGACAGATCTCTTAGGGTATTTAGATGTACCCTTGTTCATTTTTTTTTCGCTTTGGGTTTGCCTTTAATTAAAAATTCTGACATTATCACATCTGAATTAACTACTGCTGTCACATAAATTTTGGTGTAATTTCGTGGAGTCCACCTTGTATCGTCATACAAAGAGGCATCCTTTAATTTGCCTTTCTCACAAAATTTAGAAGTAGCCAAATTGCTGATTTGCTGTCCCATTGTGATATCCCAAAATCACTAGACATGCACTATACAGTATATGACAGAATTGATGATCAACTCACACCACGGAACAAAATTCGGGAGTAATTGCAATATGGAATGAATTTAGATTGCCGTTTTCTATATTATACTATATTATACCCTGTTCTATGTAAATGCAAAACATTTACATCTCTCACTGGAACTTCATCAGTGAGTGAGACTTTTAACTGAGACTTCAGTATAGTCTATATTTGCCGGCACTTATATTACTGGAACATCATCAGTAACTGTTGCAACTATATCCACTTATATGACAGGCGCGACCTGTCTCTAGAATACTTATTACAGGGTTTTATCTAACAGAGACTTTTAGGAATAACTAAGGATTCAGAGAAACACGGGTAAGTCAGAGATGTATAAAATACACATGTACTCACCCTGTCTGTCTGAATCCCACTTCTGACACCAGCTGAAAGGGACCGAGTCTAGCTGAGGGGTCTTCTCAGCAACGTCTCTGCATACACGGCAATGTATCTTTAATGGTTAACTTCTCGTGGTGGGAGTTGTTCTCAACAACACGCGTGGAGAGCCAAAGAAAGCAGACACAAGTTCTTTATCCTTTAACTCTGAGTCTTTATTGGTTTAACAGTCATATATATACCCCAAATTAAGGAGGTGGCTACTTCAATCTCATTGGTTATAATGTATGTGCACATATGAATATATAGGCGTATAGGGGCGTGTTGATGGTATATATGCTAAATAACTGTTACACAACAATCTAGAAATGAGTGGAAAGTACCAGAATAAGAAAATAGATAAGAGCATTCTGGTATTTTCTTCTGGTAACTTCTCCTTTCCCTAATTAGTAGGATTAATTGGAGATGGCAAGAACCTGAGATTCCAGGCCTCTGCCACCTTCTCTCCCCCAAGTACTCCTAGTATCATTTCCAAAGTTAGAACATTCAGATAAGCAAATGAATACATGAGATAATGGTATGAGTATGTGTCTTCTAATTAAACTGAAGCTAAAACTTAAAACAGGCACAAAAGCAAAACTAACTTTTACGGTTAACCCTCACAATGCTAGGTTACTCCAGTTAACCCTTGCAATGCTGGGTTACCCCTTCAGTTATCATTCACCTGTTATTATTATATGTCTGCTCTGTACAGACTCCTGTGTAATATATGTATACACACAGTGCAAGTATAGTTATCATTCACCTGGTATTATTATATGTCTGCTCTGTACTGACACCTGTGTAATATATGTATGCACACATTGCAAGTATAGTTATCGTTCACCTGGTAATATTATATGTCTGCTCTGTACTGACTCCTGTGTAATATATGTATGCACACATTGCAAGTATAGTTATCGTTCACCTGGTAATATTATATGTCTGCTCTGTACTGACTCCTGTGTAATATATGTATGCTCACATTGCAAGTATAGTTATCAGTCTTTTTCCCTGGTATTATTATATGTGTGCTCTGTACATGGTCCTGTGTAATAAATGTATGCACACACTGCAAGTATAGTTATCAGTCTTTTTCCCTGATGTTAATATATGTCTGCTCTGTACATGGTCCTGTGTAATATATGTAAGCACACACTGCAAGTATAGTTATCATTCACCTGGTATTATTATATGTCTGCTCTGTACATGGTCCTGTGTAATATGTGTATGCACACACTGCAAGTATAGTTATCAGTCTTTTTCCCTGGTATTATTATATGTGTGCTCAGTACAGACTCCTGTGTAATATATGTATGCACACACTGCAAGTATAGTTATCATTCACCTGGTATTATTATATGTCTGCTCTGTACAGACTCCTGTGTAATATATGTATGCACACACTGCAAGTATAGTTATCATTCACCTGGTATTATTATATGTCTGCTCTGTACAGACTCCTGTGTAATATATGTATGCACACATTACAAGTATAGTTATCATTCACCTGGTATTATTATATGTCTGCTCTGGACAGACTCCTATGTAATATATGTAAGCACACACTGCAAGTATAATTATCATTCACCTGGTATTATTATATGTCTGCTCTTTACATGGTCCTGTGAAATATATGTATGCACACACTGCAAGTATAGTTATCATTCACCTGGTATTATCATATGTCTGCTCTGTACTGACTCCTGTGTAATATATGTATGCACACATTGCAAGTATAGTTATCATTCACCTGGTATTATTATATGTCTGCTCTGTACAGACTCCTGTGCAATATATGTATACACACATTGCAAGTATTGTTATCATTCACCTGGTATTATTATATGTCTGCTCTGTACAGACTCCTGTGTAATATATGTATGCTCACATTGCAAGTATAGTTATCAGTCTTTTTCCCTGGTATTATTATATGTCTGCTCTTTACAATCTCCTGTGTGATATATGTATGCACACATTACAAGTATAGTTATCATTCACCTGGTATTATTATATGTCTGCTCTGTACAGACTCCTATGTAATATATGTAAGCACACACTGCAAGTATAGTTATCATTCACCTGGTATTATTATATGTCTGCTCTGTACATGGTCCTGTGAAATATATGTATGCACACACTGCAAGTATAGTTATCATTCACCTGGTATTATCATATGTCTGCTCTGTACTGACTCCTGTGCAATATATGTATGCACAGACTGCAAGTATAGTTATCATTCACCTGGTATTATTATATGTCTGCTCTGTACAGACTCCTGTGAAATATATGTATGCACACACTGCAAGTATAGTGATCATTCACCTGGTATTATTATATGTCTGCTCTGTACAGGCTCCTGTGTAATATATGTATGCACACATTACAAGTATAGTTATCATTCACCTGGTATTATTATATGTCTGCTCTGTACAGACTCCTGTGTAATATATGTTTGCACACAGTGCAAGTATAGTTATCATTCACTTTGTATTATTATATGTCTGCTCTGTACAGACTCCTGTGTAATATATGTATGCACACATTGCAAGTATAGTTATCATTCACCTGGTATTATTATATGTCTGCTCTGTTCTGACTCCTGTGTAATATATGTATGCACACATTGCAAGTATAGTTATCATTCACCTGGTATTATTATATGTCTGCTCTGTACAGACTCCTGTGTAATATATGTATACACACATTGCAAGTATAGTTATCAGTCTTTTTACCTGGTGTTATATGTCTGCTCTGTACATGGTCCTGTGTTATATATGTATGCACACATTGCAAGTATAGTTATCATTCACCTGGTATTATTATATGTCTGCTCTGTACAGACTCCTGTGTAATATATGTATACACACATTGCAAGTATAGTTATCATTCACCTGGTATTATTATATGTCTGCTCTGTACAGACCCCTGTGTAATATATGTATGCTCACATTGCAAGTATAGTTATCAGTCTTTTTCCCTGGTATTATTATATGTGTGCTCTGTACAGACTCCTGTGTAATATATGTAAGCACACACTGCAAGTATAGTTATCATTCACCTGGTATTATTATATGTCTGCTCTGTACATGGTCCTGTGTAATATATGTATGCACACACTGCAAGTATAGTTATTATTCACCTGGTATTATTATATGTCTGCTCTGTACATGGTCCTGTGTAATATATGTATGCACACATTGCAAGTATAGTTATCAGTCTTTTTCCCTGGTATTATTATATGTCTGCTCTGTACATGGTCCTGTGTAATATATGTATGCACACACAGCAAGTATAGTTATCATTCACCTGGTATTATTATATGTCTGCTCTGTACAGACTCCAGTGTAATATATGTATGCACACACTGCAAGTATAGTTATCATTCACCTGGTATTATTATATGTCTGCTCTGTACAGACTCCTGTGTAATATATGTATGCACACACTGCAAGTATAGTTATCATTCACCTGGTATTATTATATGTCTGCTCTGTACAGACTCCTGTGTAATATATGTATGCACACACTGCAAGTATAGTTATCATTCACCTGGTATTATTATATGTCTGCTCTGTACAGGCTCCTGTGTAATATATGTATGCACACATTACAAGTAAAGTTATCATTCACCTGGTATTATTATATGTCTGCTCTGTACAGGCTCCTGTGTAATATATGTATGCACACATTACAAGTAAAGTTATCATTCACCTGGTATTATTATATGTCTGCTCTGTACAGACTCCTGTGTAATATATGTATGCACACATTACAAGTAAAGTTATCATTCACCTGGTATTATTATATGTCTGCTCTGTACAGACTCCTGTGTAATATATGTATGCACAGACTGCAAGTATAGTTATCATTCACCTGGTATTATTATATGTCTGCTGTGTACAGACTCCTGTGTAATATATGTATGCACACACTGCAAGTATAGTTATCATTCACCTGGTATTATTATATGTCTGCTCTGTACAGACTCCTGTGTAATATATGTTCACACACACTGCAAGTATAGTTATCATTCACCTGGTATTATTATATGTCTGCTCTGTACAGGCTCCTGTGTAATATATGTATGCACACAGTGCAAGTATAGTTATCATTCACCTGGTATTATTATATGTCTGCTCTGTACAGACTCCTGTGTAATATATGTATGCACACACTGCAAGTATAGTTATCATTCACCTGGTATTATTATATATCTGTTCTGTACAGGCTTTTTTATCAGTCTTTTTCCCTGGTGTCTGCCCCTAGACTCTAGACAAATGCTGATTGCTGGATCAGTTGAAACTGTAAACCTGATATTTGTAAATTAAATATAATTTGACAAAAGCATACATTTGTATATAATGATTTCTCTTTAATATGCATGTAAAAGGTGGGTCATTTTTAGGTTTCAGTAAAACATACAGAAAATACAGTCCACAAATCAGATCAGATCATGATTGTTATTGATCTGGACACGATGCTTCCCATATCTTGCAGCTGGTGATGTCACACAGGGATTCGCTGCTGATCTGTGCTCCTGACCCACCCGAGTTCCTGCTCGGTAAATGGGGGTCCGGCCGGGAAGCCGTTTGTTTTGTTTCATTCATGTGACTTGTAGGAAGTCCAGAAAAACAAATTATTCCAGCCAGAGACTTCATTTAACAGAGTCTCTCACCTTGTAATGTACCTCGGGGAGGTTTCGGAGGCGGTCAGCTGCCTAGACAGGGACAGACAGACAGACACATGGATAAAAACAGACACACAGACAGAACGACAGACACAAAGACACATAGAGAAAGACAGACAGACACACACACAGACACATAGCGAAAGACAGACACAGACATACAGACACACATATAGACAAATGGAGAAAGACACACACACACACAGACACATGGAGAAAGACACACACACACACAGACACATGGAGAAAGACAGACACAGACATACAGACACACATATAGACACATGGAGAAAGACACACACACACAGACACATAGCGAAAGACAGACACAAACATACAGACACACACACAGACACATGGAGAAAGACACACACACAGACAGAGAGATTAACCCTGGTAATCCAAACACAGTTACAATATAACTGTACAAATGATTTCACTAGGTACAATGCATTGTAAGCTATTCCCGGGGATGTACCCTGCTCCATTGCTATGGTAATAGTTTAGTCATGTTGTCTGTATGATAGAGAGAGGTGTCATGGGGATTAATACACATTATAACTCAATAAACAGAGCTACTGACATGAAAGATTCTCCACATTAATCATCATAGTGCCTCCCCCCCAAATCCCCGTCCCCTCACCTGCTCTGCTGTCAGATCCCTCTGTGCCTGAGCCAACATCTCGTATCCCACCATGAACTTGCGCACTGTGGGGGAGCGCAGAAGCGGTGGGAAGTAGTGGGCGTGGAGCTGCCAGTGGCTGCAGTCCTCAGACAAATGGCTACCTGTGGGGGCTCCTAGAATATAATCCAAATCTAGTCACCTCATGTAGTATAATATAGACATATCCCCATCCGATAATCAGTATATCACACAGCGTCCCATCCGATAATCAGTATATCACACAGCGTCCCATCCGATAATCAGTATATCACACAGCGTCCCATCCGATAATCAGTATATCACATAGCGTCACATCCGATAATCAGTATATCACACAGCGTCCCATCCGATAATCAGTATATCACACAGCGTCCCATCCGATAATCAGTATATCACATGGCGTCCCATCCGGTAATCAGTATATCACACAGCGTCCCATCCGATAATCAGTATATCACACAGCATCCCATCCGATAATCAGTATATCACACAGCATCCCATCCGATAATCAGTATATCACACAGCGTCCCATCCGATAATCAGTATATCACACAGCGTTCCATCCGATAATCAGTTGATCACACAGCGTTCCATCCGATAATCAGTATATCACACAGCATCCCATCCGATAATCAGTATATCACATAGCGTCCCATCCGATAATCAGTATATAACACAGCGTCCCATCCGATAATCAGTATATCACATAGCGTCCCATCCGATAATCAGTATATCACACAGCGTCCCATCCGATAATCAGTATATCACACAGCGTCCCATCCGATAATCAGTATATCACATAGCGTCCCATCCGATAATCAGTATATCATTTAGCGTCCCATCCGATAATCAGTACATCACATAGCGTCCCATCTGATAATCAGTATATCACACAGCATTCCATCCGATAATCAGTATATCATTTAGCATCCCATCCGATAATCAGTAGAACAAACAGCGTTCCATCCGATAATCAGTAGCAGGTCCGCCATCAGGGGGTGACAGGCGATACTGGCTTCCCGGTGGGTCCAGGTCACGCCAGCAAAAAAAATTCTATATTAAGCCGGTCCCCAGTTCTCTATTCAGCCGGCCCCCACCTACCCTTACAAGCATGTTATGCCGGTCTAATGTAATATGGAGGGTGGTTGGGAGCAGTTGATCAATATGCCAATTAATATGCCAGGATTATGCCCCTCAACATGCCAGGAATTTGCCAATTAATATACCAGGATTTTGCCCCTCAGTATGCTTGTTATGCACCACCCTCCTCCCCCTTCCCCAGTACTTACCTCCTTGGTGCTCTGCAGGACTCCGCGGCTGTGAGGGAAGTATTGTACGCTCCCCTCCAGCCGCGCGGCTTCAATAAATTTTGTTTAAAAAAAAAAAAATGCGACCATGGCATATTAATTGACAAAATCCTGGCATATTAATTGGCAAAATCCTGGCATATTGAGAGGCAAAATCCTGGCATATTGAGGGGCAAAATCATGGCATATTAATTGGCAAAATCCTGGCATATTAGTTGGCAAAATCCTGGCATATTGATGGGCAAAATCCTGGCATATTAATTGGAAAAATCCTGGCATTTTAATTGGCAAATTTCTGGAATATTAATTGGCAAAATCCTGGCATATTAGTTGGCAAAATCCTGGCATATTGAGGGGCAAAATCCTGGCATATTAATTGGCAAAATCCTGGCATTTTAATTGGCAAATTCCTGGAATATTAATTGGCAAATTCCTGGCATGTTGAGGGACATAATCCTGGCATATTAATTGGCATAATCCTGGCATATTAATTGGCCTTATCCTGGCATATTAATTGGCCTAATCCTGGCATATTAATTGGCAAAATCCTGGCATATTGAGGGGCATAATCCTGGCATATTAATTGGCAAAATCCTGGCATATTGAGTGGCCTAATCCTGGCATATTAATTGGCAAAATCCTGGCATATTGAGGGGCATAATCCTGGCATATTAATTGGCATAATCCTGGCATATTGAGGGGCATAATCCTGGCATATTAATTGGAAAAATCCTGGCATATTGAGGGGCAAAATCCTGGCATTTTAATTGGCAACCTCCTGGCATATTGAGGGGCAAAATCCTGGCATATTAAATGGCAAAATATTGGCATTTTGAGGGGCAAAATACTGGCATTTTGAGGGGCAAAATACTGGCATTTTGAGGGGCAAAATACTGGCATTTTGAGGGGCAAAATAGTGGAATATTAAATGGCGAAAGAATGGCATATTCAGGGAAAAATACTGACTTATTGAGTGGCAAAATATTACTGGCATATTGATCAACTGCTCCCAACCACCCTCCATATTACATTAGACCGGCATAACATGCTTGTGAGGGTAGGAGGGGCGAGCGGGAGATATTGTCGGGGGGGGGGGGGGGACCAAAAATATAACAGACTAGAATAGCTACATTATCCTTATTTGAGTAGCCAGGCTACTCAATGTTGTGTACCACAAGTTCCACGTGTATTGCTATTTTTTGTATTTTTGCTATTTTGGTTACCATGTTTGTATAATATACCAGTATTTGTGCTGGGTTGATATATTTGTAATATATCTTTAAATAACGATAATGTAGCTATTATATTCTGTTATATTTTTGACAACAACTGAATTTAATATGTCTAATAACAGATAAAAGGGTTAGTACTAATAAACTCCTGCTTGGAGTTATTTAAATTGTTAATACATGTTATACCAAAGGGCCACTATATATGTGTTTATTACCGTTAAGGGGTTAAAACTTAATACAAATGTGTTTTGGGGATGTCCTATAAAACAGACACCCTGCCTAGGGTTAGTGTCTATGATTAAGCCTCATGGCGAAACGCGGGAGACTGTGCCTCTCCGATGATGTTTTTATTTACTTTGCAATAAAAAAATTATACTTTTGCTCAACACTCCGGGGCTCCATGGGATAATCAGTATATCACACAGTGCTCCATGGGATAATCAGTATATCACACCGGGCTCCATGGGATAATCAGTATATCACACAGTGCTCCATGGGATAATCAGTATATCACACAGTGCTCCTTGGGATAATCAGTATATCACACGGGGCTCCATGGCATAATCAGTATATCACACGGGGCTCCATGGGATAATCAGTATATCACACAGTTCTCCATGGGATAATCAGTATATCACACAGGGCTCCATGGGATAATCAGTATATCACACGGGGCTCCATGGGATAATCAGTATATCACACGGGGCTCCATGGGATAATCAGTATATCACACGGGGCTCCATGGGATAATCAGTATATCACACAGTGCTCCATGGGATAATCAGTATATCACACAGTGCTCCATGGGATAATCAGTATATCACACGGGGCTCCATGGGATAATCAGTATATCACACAGTGCTCCATGGGATAATCAGTATATCACACAGTGCTCCATGGGATAATCAGTATATCACACAGTGCTCCATGGGATAATTAGTATATCACACGGGGCTCAATGGGATAATCAGTATATCACACGATGCTCCATGGGATAAACAGTATATCACACGGGGCTCCATGGGATAATCAGTATATCACACAGTGCTCCATGGGATAATCAGTACATCACACAGTGCTCCATGGGATAATCAGTACATCACACAGGGCTCCATGGGATAATCAGTACATCACACAGGGCTCCATGGGATAATCAGTATATCACACGGGGCTCCATGGGATAATCAGTATATCACACGGGGCTCCATGGGATAATCAGTATATCACACGGGGCTCCATGGGATAATCAGTATATCACACGGGGCTCCATGGGATAATCAGTATATCACACAGTGCTCCATGGGATAATCAGTATATCACACAGTGCTCCATGGGATAATCAGTATATCACACAGGGCTCCATGGGATAATCAGTATATCACACGGGGCTCCATGGGATAATCAGTATATCACACAGTGCTCCATGGGATAATCAGTATATCACACAGTGCTCCATGGGATAATCAGTATATCACACGGGGCTCCATGGGATAATCAGTATATCACACAGTGCTCCATGGGATAATCAGTATATCACACAGTGCTCCATGGGATAATCAGTATATCACACGGGGCTCCATGGGATAATCAGTATATCACACGATGCTCCATGGGATAAACAGTATATCACACGGGGCTCCATGGGATAATCAGTATATCACACAGTGCTCCATGGGATAATCAGTACATCACACAGGGCTCCATGGGATAATCAGTATATCACACGGGGCTCCATGGGATAATCAGTATATCACACGGGGCTCCATGGGATAATCAGTATATCACACGGGGCTCCATGGCACAATATAATATTTGAGATATGCCTCGGTAAGGGGTACATACCGTGCCAGCCCATGGAGTATGGGAAAGAAATCGCAAACAGGTTGTCGTACTTGCAGAGAAGACGTTTCATTATGCAGGCCAGGCCTGGAACAGACAAAGGATTAGAAAGCAACCTCTACACTGTGCAAGGAAGTTACCGAAATCTTATAACCAGGGAGCACGGATCCTAATCACAGATACATACAGATTTATAAAGAGACTTTTACAGGCCAAGGTGTAAAAGTGGATGGAAACCAAGGAATGTTCCCAGAGAAGCCCCCACTCTCCCCCATGTAAATATTAACACTGACAGGACAGGTCAGTAACAGGAAGATGTGTGACAGGGTGAGAGGGCAGAGGTTAGAGGTCCCGTGACAGAGATTAGATAAGGAACCCACTGTCTCTCTCAGTGCTACTGAGATCCTGCAGCCGGGTCACATGACGTCGCGGGAGGAGGAGGGTCTGAAAAGGCCAAACTGCCCAATAGGGAACAACCACCAACCAATGCTCATTATCCAGGACCAGGCGCTCCTAGACGTACAGGAAAAACAGAGAGGGGGAGGGGGGCTGGTTAATTCATTCCTTGGCAGGCACAGGGTTAAGACATGACCCTGACGTGACCTTTGTCACGTCTGTTGTTCCAATATATTGCTGGGACATTCAATTAACAGGACTTGGTCCGTGTATTAAGTGAATATAGAGGCAAACAAGTGAGCATTGTCAATCTTATTTGCATATCCTACCCAGAATCCCTTGCAGTGGTGGCAACACTGGGAGAATCAAGTCTTTTGCTTTGTCTGGTGTGTAGATTTGTACTTAATAATAATAATAATAATAATGCCTCTGCTGCCCTTTGAATTCCCGTCCCCTTTATCCCACCATAACTGTGCGTGCTTCACAGCTGTACCCTTTTGTTTAGACTAGGGGGGTCTCTGTTTTGTGAATGGCTTTCCTGCTGCAGTTTCTAAGCTCTGCACCGGATCTTATTCGACTCCATATTACATGATGCTCTGCAGGTAAAACCTCTTTATTGTTACATTGGGGGTCTGTTGCTTCCTGTCTGCCCCTGGCACTGCTAACACCATGTATGTTATTCTCTCCATTCCCCGTATGAGCTATAGGTGACACACAATCATGGTGCTATAATTAATAATGACATATAAGCAACGTGTTTATTGGGTTTGATGTTTGTCGCTTATTCTGATGCCCGTATGACTGGATTACATATAATGTGAGTTTTAAAGCTTTTTATCCCCTGTAACCTGGCGTTTGCCCCGTTACTCTGTTCCCGGATAACTTGGAACGCACGCGGAGCTGCGCAGTCTCTCCAGCCAATCAAACCTTGCGTTGCTCCTCCAGTCTGCCGTACTCTAGTAACATTGGCCGGCCGTGCTCTCGCAGATACTGTCTCTGAGTCCTGTCCTCTGTCTCCGCTTCATTGGGGAGGAAGTTACTAGCCCAGATCTACAGACAAATGGAGATTATTAAAAATGCTTTTGCTGAGGTGCCAGCTGCCGGGGGTCTGCACTGATCACAATGTGCACATGTGGCTCACACACTCACAATACAGAGGGGATTGTGGACACGTTCACAACTATATCACACATTAGAAGTCCCCGTTCATCCTCATGGAAGCAGAGTGAGAGGATCCAGCCCTGGGGTACATCTTTATCACGGGAGCAAAAACATAACTTATGTTTCATTAAAAGATTGATTCAGGTGTAGAAATTAATAGAAATGTTTAATGATACAAATAAAGTACATTATTGAGTCCTCTTTGCTCTGTATAACTGTATCATGTCCGCCCCCTGATAGAGCTATACAGAGCAAAGATTCTAAACAACATGTCCTCCCCCTGATAGAGCTATACAGAGCAAAGATTCTAAACAACATGTCCTCCCACTGATAGAGCTATACAAAGCAAAGATTATAAACAACACATTCGCCCCCTGATAGAGCTATACAGAGCAAAAGATTCTAAACAACATGTCCCCCCCCTGATAGAGCTATACAGAGCAAAGATTCTAAACAACATGTCCTCCCACTGATAGAGCTATACAAAGCAAAGATTCTAAACATGTCTGCCCCCTGATAGAGCTATACAGAGCAAAGATTCTAAACAACATGTCCTCCCCCTGGTAGAGCTATACAGAGCAAAGATTCTAAACAATATGTCCGCCCCTGATAGAGCGATACAGAGCAAAGATTCTAAACAACATGTCTGCCCTCTGATAGAGCTGTACAGAGCAAAGATTCTAAACAACATGTCCGCCCTCTGATAGAGCTATACAGAGCAAAGATTCTAAACAACATGTCCGCCCCCTGATAGAACTATACAGAGCATAGATTCTAAACAACATGTCTGCCCCCTGATGGAGCTATACAGAGCAAAGATTCTAAACAACATGTCTGCCCCCTGATAGAGCTATACAGAGCAAAGATTCTAAACAACATGTCCGCCCTCGGACAGAGCTATACAGAGCAAAGATTCTAAACAACATGTCCGCCCCTTGATAGAACTATACTGAGCAAATATAGTTATTAAATAATGATAATGCATAATTAAAGTATTTATATTTAAATTGTCTACACCTGATGCAATCTTTCAATTAAACATATTTTTTTTGCAATAGTTATCCGTTAAGGCGTGACCATTCCCTAATCTTCTTTATCATGCAGAAGGCTCCTCGTGTGTCTCATGCATTAACTAACTCGTTAATTTAACCAGCATGTGCATCACAGAGCCCTGTGTCTAGTAGCTGGGGAGTCTGCCATCGAGCAGCCTTGGCCTGGCTGCTGGGTAGTGTGGCAGGAGAATAGAAATGGTGCTGCTAGATTACTTCCCATCCTGAAAATGTAGACAATACAGTATTCTGAAATCAATTACACAAGTTCCCAGCAGGTGGCAACACTGAGACCTCAGACCCTTACCTGACAATGTGGGTGGGGGTTAGAGCAGCCCATCATGGCTCCTTTATTCTCAAAGATCTAAAACAAGTAAGAGTTCTATTAGATGTGCAGGCTGACATTCTATCCGTGGGATTCTGTCCTTCCTCCAACTGGTCTCTATCACTTCAGGTTATGTCCTAATACAGTAGCAATAATTAATGAGTGGACGCTGAATATCAGATGTAGAATATTTAACGAGTTTGATATTTTATTACGTAAAATAGCTTGTAAAGTGCTGACTATACAGTGTCAGGAAACTAAAGGAAAACAAAACTCCTTTTAACCCTCGCTTGTTTGGAGGGCTCACACTGTTCATCTGATTGCAGACTGTCTGGGCCGGGGGTCTCTCTGTGATGATCAGCAGCAGTCTGCCATTCCTTTAAGTCCCCTCTGTTTATCCCCTTTGAAAAAGAGGGTCTGGCAGTGCACTGGCAGAGAGAGACTGTCAGCGACAGCCACAGTCCTGATACTTCCCTGGAATCGTCATGGCTGCTGGTCTAGAAGTACCTGCAGTTTAACCTCACAGTAGGTCTTATAGTAATTTCCCTGGTGCTTCTATGTTAGAAGTTTAGTGGCTCTTTAACCAAACTAATGTTTTTACTCTGATATTTGCCATTATTTGTTGCAGACCCAGAGCCCACCGTAAAGTTCTGTTGCACTCTTAGAGCCGGCTGGGTAGTGCGCTGAGGGCGGGACATGTCCAATGAAATATTTATCTTACCTGAACCCAGGGGTAGGTGGCCCCCAAATCATTCATGATCTCCGCCCACTTGTCAATTACTGCTCGGACCTCGGCTGTGGACATCAGAGGGAGAGTAATGTCCGACCAGGGGTGGAAACACATAACCTGGCTGAGGAGAAGAGAAAGAGCCCAATGTAAGTGGGATATCTGCATCCAATGCCCGGTCGTTAAAGCTTCCCTTGGAGGACTATATCTCCCATACTACCATGCTAGCTTCACAGCTGACTGTGCACCATGGGAGATGTCGGCCCCCAGCAGCAGTTTAAACTTTCACCCCGGGTCCTAAAATATGGTTTCGAATTTGTTAAGGAGCAAAAAAAAATCTAACAGACTGACCCAGCGCATTGTGTTTTATAATAACTTTGCCTGGAGTACATGCAGATACAGCTCACCGCACGCCTGGTCAGGGTGTGTCGGAGCCGAGTCATGGACCTCTCTGTTGGTGGCATGAGGTGGACCATGAAGAAGTATCGTGACTGGCGGTCAGAGGATAAACTGACCTTATAAAGTACCTTCCACATTATCCTCATACCAGGAGGTCACTTGCGTATCAATTTTAGAAGTAAAATCCAAAGCTTTGTCTCTCTTGAATTCTACATCTTCCCAGATGATTTGTGATTAATATAACCAGATAATATTGTATAATACCCAGCTATGTCTGCCATGCAAGACTCTCTCCTCTGCTCTGTGTATAAAGGATAATTACCAGACTCCCTGGGCAGTTTTTGTTTGGAGTAGCGGATGTTCATTGGGACCTAGAGTAAGAGGAGAGACTGTTATCCAGGTCACTAATGGCCCCGCTTCCTTCCCAGCTAAGCTTACCAGCATTTCCTTGCCATCACCCCCAACACACTGGACTTAGGGCAATTTGTACCGAGCTGAGGATTAAATGCCAGCTTGGTGGCAAGTCTAATATAATAGCCTCTTCCTGCAGGGTCTCTTACCTGGCTCTGGGGCATCAGGCTGTAAGGCAGGAAAGTCATTTTCAAAGAGAAATGTTCCCTCGTAGAGAGGATTAACCTTCACCGGAGATAAAGAATGAGAGTTTTTAACCTTTGCTCCCCAGATTACTCCAGTTACCCCACATGCCGTGCTTCCTCTAGCTGTATAATCACATCGATAACTAGATTCATGGATTTACACTGCTCTGTTACTCCA